>LGRX02015650.1:0-29051 GCA_001247695.2 Cymbomonas tetramitiformis | reverse complement strand
GGTGGGAATCGATTAGTCGAGGAATTATGATTAATCGATTTAATAGTGTATACCCCTATCGAATCGATTTGCGATTATGACAAATTAGGAATCGAATAGGTTTGCGATTATGACAAATTAGGAATCGAATAGGTTTCTGTTCAGGACTAATTACAAATCAAATAGGTATGGCGCTGATGGCAAATTACAATCGAATCGGTTCCCACCCTGGACAAATTACTAATCACATAGGTTGTGTGAAATTTGGTACAGGAATCAAATCGGTTATGGTGGGTTATATACACCAATCAAATCGGTTTTCAAAATTTCACTTCAGAATCGCATATACACGATTAATCGGTTTGGCCGTCATGAACGTCACCGAAAATCGGTTTGATATCAAACTAATTGGTGGAATGGCCGGATATTTCCCGAGACTAGGATATTGCGGTTTGATATTTTGGCCGAATTGCGATTCAAGCCCTAGATACTTCTCGTCGGGATAGCCACGTCCATTACCACCTGTCATTCGAAATTTTGAATGTTCAAAATGCTTCGCTGTCGCGGGCTCACCACCAGCACCACCACCTATATATATCATCAAGAACCTCTCCAAGTTCAGACCTCTCTCATCATGGGTAAGCGTGCAACAAAAAAAACTAGGCCTTCCGCTTCGACAAACAACAGAAGGCTGCCCCCCCCATTGCCAAGGGACCTATCAAACGCACGCCTAATCATGAGTTCGATCATCGTGATAACGCTGACAACATTTACGATGTCGAGTGTATTTTAGCCGAGCGATTGGTCAAATCAGGTGATCGTACGGCAGAAGAATGGCTCATCCGCTGGAAAGGTTACGGTCAGGCTCACGACACCTGGGAGCCAATCGAGAACCTGGCCGGTCTGGAGGACGATATCGCCAAGTTCAGAAATGAAAAGTCACAGCTGGAGCCCTTAAAACTCGGCAAACGCAAGCGCAGGTCCCCGCACAACGAAGACATTCCTGTTGTAGTCGCTGATACCAATAGCGTTGGTGCTGGCGGCATCGAACCTGCGACCGTAGAGCCTTCCCCTTCCACTGAAGAAGATGATATTCCTGAAGATGATGGTGAAAGCGAAGAGATCCTACTACGACCAGTGACTGTTCATAAGTAATATTATTTGCCTGTTGTGTGCCTTGCTTGAACAGCTTATCTTTTTAGCCTGAACAACTTGCCTGAAATGGCCTTCGCCTTACCTTGTGTGCAATACCCCTTGCAGTCTTGATAATCGGGGAAAAACACTGTTATCAAATAGGTTTGCATAGAGTAAAAACACTAACCCAATAGGTTTTGATCATTTAACAAACACTAATCAAATAGGTTCCACTTAACTGAAAATTAGGAATCGAATAGGTTACAAAAAATCGGTACACTAATCAAATATGTTTGTACAATGCACAAACACCCAACACAATAGGTTTCTCAGCTTACACTAATTACAATCAAATAGGTATCAGGACATTGATAATCAGGTATCAAATCGGTTATGAAAATGCACTAATTAGTTACTAAGAGGTTTCGATTTTCAAACTAATGCCCAGCCTTGGTCCTTATAGGAGGCAGCTGTTACAGTTTTAGGGTTGTTGCCCAACAGTTCTTGGGTTGTTGCCCGACAGTTCTTGGGTTGTTGCCCGCAGTATTATCATGTCTGTGATGATTTAGCATGATATAATAATGCCAAAAAATGAAGTTTTTCGAAATAAAACTGGCATTTTAGGGCATATGTGGTTACAGTGGCCCTGTTACTCAATATGGTGTTTAGGGTGTTACTTGATATCAGTAACCCTAATACAGGTAAAAAATAAGCAGTATGATGTTTTTGCAAAGATTTTTAAGCAAAACTGCATTTAATACCTACATAAATGTAAGGTGGTTTTCAGGAGGTACGTTACACCCCTGTTACACACATTTAATTTTAGGGTTGTTACAGGGCGTTACACATGCTGCATAAATCAGGGATTGTTATTTGATATATAAATATTCATTTCAGCAAAAAAAATCAATCCGAAATTTTCAAAATGTGTTTTACGTACAGCATTTTGAGCGATTTATCGTTACAGCAATAGCGTTACCCCTATATATTCAACACCTAATATTTAGGGTGTCACACAGATATGACATGTGTCATTATGATTTCCTGATACCTTAATAGGTATAAAATCATAATTTTAAATAAAATGGGCACACATTTTTCATTTTGAAATTAAACGTGGAGCATTTTTACCCATTTTACAGCTTTTTCAGCTATCTGAATTATTGCTTTAGTGACATATCTCAGTGTATATGTGGAATGTAAGTACAGAATTACTGTGAGGAACTTCACTTTTGCATATGACAAATTTCATAGCAAATAAGTGAGTTGTGCTGTATATCAACATTTATGGTTGACAGAATTCTGGGTTTTACTGATTTGAACCCATGCACAGCAAATGTACTTTTCTGATTATGTATAGATTAATCAACTTAAGTGGATACACCCACTTTAGTGATATTTCTCAACCTATGATTTGTTTTGAGCATAGGTCTGTGCTCTTAAGATTTATCAAAGTGATATATCTCATTTAGAACAAATCTGGACTTTGCTGGATACAATCACAGCAACTTGACACAGAGGCTGTTTACCAACGGTTGGACCATACGACACTGGAGGCTGGATAGCCATGACTGCACGGATTCTGTCTTCGATGATGGATAGGCCTGCCTCAGAGATATTGTTCGGTTGTGAGGACTGAACCAGTCTCACAAGGGTGCAAGTAACACTTACAGGGAATATGGTACTGGGACCATAGGTTGATATCGGAAGACTTTGTATACTGTCGGATATTTCGTATAACTTAGGTGAACTTTCAGAACCCCAAAAACCAATTTGGCAGACAATTTAATGCTTTCTCATTTTTTTCTCATTTGCGCCCGCGTGTCTCATTTTTGCGATATGGTCGTTAATCCTGTCCCAGGATGACTGTAAAGGGTTTCATATCAATGATGTAGAAATCTTCTGTGTCCTTATACTTACCCAGCGTGAATGTAGCATTGGGAAGATAGGATGTACAGGGTAACTGGCTTCCTCCAGCCAAACCCACTGAGAATGATGAGGAATCTGTTGGTGCAATACCAAGCTGAGAAGCGAACTGTCTGTCGATAAAAGACGATGTAGCTCCTGGATCTACCAATATATGAGTACTCTGTCCATATACTTTCCCTATGTTCAACAACAGCTTCTTCTGTGATTTCAGCTGTGCTGTCTGAGACTGCATCTGTGCGACGTGCTCTACGGATTACAAGTTAAGGTCATAGATTCCCTTTTTTTCATGACATCGATGACCTTAACTTGTAATCCGGGAAAACGTGTTCCTGACGAACTTCGGGACGTCACTGTTAATTCCTCCGTAGTTCGGGACAAAATTTCCCCGACTTACGGGTTACAAGTTAAGCTTCGATTCGGTTCAACATCGCAGATTTCGAATATTGTGCAGATTCCTCTAATCTAGCGGTCAATTTGATTTACGTGGTGTGCCACACGCGTTGTTACTGCAGTCGTGTCTCGTATACCACCAAGCTCCGATACTACTATAGTTACTCCCCTTGACACCACTGCGCCACGAGCCCATGAACGCGACGCTTTCAACGAAGGGCGACACTCAGAAATACGAGCATCGCGGCGCGCCACGTCGGAATAAGATTTCAAGGCATCTCGCCGCCCGTCCGATTCCCTTCGCTCGTGTTCTTGTGGTGCTTTCGCTTTCGATGATGACATCCTTAACTAGTTGGGAATTCTGTTTCGTGTTTGGACAGATTCCGGAAACCATTTTGCATTTCACATGCATTCCGAGTTATGGCATTCCAGATTACGGGATAGTCGCGATGACGATGCCACTAACTTGTAATCCGTAACCTGTAATCGAAAATCGGAACCTCTCTACTGTCCCATTTTACACCTGTCGAGAACAGGTGTGCCAGGGAACAATAGCCCGGCCAAGCCATTCGATTGGCATATTGTATTTATGCATACTGGGGCAGTGAGATGGCAATGGGCTCGGAAGGGGACTCCCGAGCCATTGACTTCGTACTATGGGGAGCGAAAGCCTGGACTTGATTATAGCTGGCGGCATATTATCGTACACCCTTCTGGTGCGCTACGCCGCTGGGAGCGTAATAGGGGCGGCGGCTGGTTTCTAGAAGACGCCACTCAGTTGAAGGCGCCGGTAGCGCCATTCTCATTACCGATCAGCCGCGTTGGGATCGCGTACTGGAATCCGACGATTGTGATTGACGATGACGAATATCGTGGAATTCCCTACAAGGGGCGTAAGCCTATACACTCAGCGCCTACGAACAGTGAAGATTCGGATACAGGCGCTGTGTCCTGGAGTAAGGAGAAGTTACCAAATTCTGATGACAATGATGACGCGGGTGTCACTAACAGTAAGGATAAACTACCAGGTTCGGATGACAAAGATGACGCGGGTGTCATATATGACATGGACACTGCCAGTCCGAAATGGGAGCCAACTTCGCCTGAATATGATGACACCGAGGATGACGTCAGCGAGTTCGATGACTTGGTAGCTGACGATGCTGAAGAACAAGCTGAAGCTCGAAGGTTGAAGAGATTGGGACTGCAATTGATCATGGATGAGAAGGGTGAACTTCACTGGGTACCAAAGGGCACCTCCCCGACCTCACCTGTTCAGCCCGATGATCAGCCTATTACCGAGCAGAAGTCTGAGGCCATATCTGAGGATGCCCCAGACTCTGTGGTGGAAACTGTTCATGTACCACCAAAGAAACCATATGGGTCGGATACTGGATTGACTTCAATGGTTGAGAATAAGGCTGGGGTGTCTGAAGAGACGAAGAGGCAATCTAGGAAATATCCGAGATGTTGGACACATGAGTATATCACTCATTTGAAATGCACCATGAGCAGTGACAGTGATGAAGAAGAAGTGCTGGACGTGGCTCCTCGTAGGAAGAAGGCGAAGATCAGCAAGGGACAATGAAATCAACTGTCTTGATTAGGATTGTCCAAATGCAGATTCTCTGATTAGGATTTGTATAGGTGGCAGATGATGATATGCCAGCTGACATGGGACAGATCGATTAGAGATATGAATTGCGCGCCTTGAAAGTATAAGACATGAATATTGCCCATTTGGAGGCTGTTCTAACTTGAAGTAACTATTTGGAGGAGCTGTTGCTCAACCTGTTAATTTACTGGTCAATCTTTCCTGCCATAAAGATATTGCAATTGCTTGAATTGTAGCCTTGTTCAACTGGTATCAGAACATTGCAATTTTGTACACTGCAAAATTGCCGACTACGGACCTGTGCCCCAAGATTGAAGCAGATTTACCTCTGACTGACCCTTGAGCTCCGGCTCGGATACAGTCACGTGCTCAAGAAGTCTTCACTTGGAAGTGATTTGACTTCCCCAACGGTCAGATTTACACTTTTCCACTCTTAATTTCAACATGATGCAAAACGCCAACACGGGACGCTCACCTCCAACGTCGCCTACGTCGACTCCCAGGCGTACAAGGGGACGACAGGCCAGCCAGCGCAGCACGAGAGGTGCTGCAGCCACTGGAACCACTGGCAAGGGGGCGAAGGGCACCTACAAGGCGCCCTCTCCGGGTCAGCCGCCACGGCTGCGACAGCAGCAGGTGCGCCAAGCTTCCAGATACCCAAGAAGAAGTCGACCCTGTCAGCTGATGCTCCTGAGTTTAACAGCGTGACTCCTCTGGCTCTGGACTCTGGAACCGCTTGTGTGACACCTTCCCTGGAGGAGGCTGTAACGGTACCTAAACCGCGCCCTAATCCGCCCCTGCGTCATGCAAGAGCGGCGTCACCAAGGGTGCTGACTGTTGACACCCCTGGTGCAGGGCGAAACATGAGGGCGACTCCCCAGCGGTATGTCAACTTGACCTCTCCTTCCCCTGGCATCCTGCGATTGCCAGGAAGCCGCGACCTGAGCCCTCCAGCTCCGCGCCAGCGAAGCCCGCCTCGGACTCGAGACCGGACCCCGCCACCGCCGCGCTGCAGGAGCCCACCACGGACGCGCGACATGAGTCCTCCAGCTCCAAGACCGCGAAGTCCTTTGAACTCCTACAGGACTCCACACACTTGGTCTGGAGCTACGGTGATGACCTCCCCGCACGGCCAGCTGCCCACGCCATTCAGCGAGAACGCGCTTCAGGCTGAGTCCGCGGGAGCAGCCTCTGTGGGACAACCTCTACCGGCTGGCCGACCACCTCGCGACCCGATCGCCGTGCGCGAAATGACCGAGGTCAAAATTGCAGCATGTGAGCAGCACATGCAGAATGAGGCGAATGAGCAGAAACCAGGACTTCGTCAATTTCCTTCCCGCTCTGATGTGGCCAACTGGCGAAAGCGCCAGCAGCCGGGTGAGAATCTCGCCTGGACTCCGCGCCCTAACCAAGGGGGTGTGGGGGCAGCGGGGAGGTCAGAAGACACGCACCAAAGCATTGCTGGCGAACTCATGGCACACTCAATGCATCCAACTCCCTCCTCAACAAGCAACGGGGAGGTGGGGGCAGCGGGGAGGACAGGTGGCTCCGGCTTGACAGGTGGCCCACGCCACATAAGCATAGCATGTTCTGGGCATTCGCTGACCTCACCGATTACCGATACCGTTACGGAACCTAAGGTGATCGGTGACTCTATGGCAAGGTTATCGGTGACTTTTGAGTCCGAGATAGACAGCGAGGCAACTTCACTGACGCCCTCACTGACTCAGGCGACTACGGAGGCAGCTACGGTTACGGATATGCTCGAGTCCCTGTTGAACTGCGAGTCCAGACCTTTGACTACCTCGCTGACCTCAACAACTACGGATATGCCCGAGTCCCTGTTGAACCGCGAGTCCAGACCTTTGACTACCTCGCTGACCTCAACAACTACGGATATGCCCGAGTCCCTGTTGAACCGCGAGTCCAGACCTTTGACTACCTCGCTGACCTCAACAACTACGGAGCAGCCAGTCAGCTCAGTCAGTTACGCAGACCTCGCACTCAGGCGTGGCGTTGGACTCGCAGCCTACCAGCCGCATCTTAACCGCAACCTAACAGTCATCGAACCCCCTTCTCAAGCGGATGTCCTCAGCAGAATTCCAGTCAGAAACTTACCTCTGAACTCAGACTCAGTG
This sequence comes from Cymbomonas tetramitiformis, assembly GCA_001247695.2. Lineage (NCBI taxonomy): Eukaryota > Viridiplantae > Chlorophyta > Pyramimonadophyceae > Pyramimonadales > Pyramimonadaceae > Cymbomonas > Cymbomonas tetramitiformis. Next base: position 21,866 of record LGRX02015650.1, on the reverse strand, counting down.
AACCAGCTTTCTCGCCGGGAGAGGCGCCATCAGAGATGGGAACAGAACCCGCAGCGCCTGGCAGAACAGCGCAGAGCACTCTTCTCTGACCCCGCCTCAGCCAGAACGCCCTCAGATGCCTCGGTCCCCGCACTGAACCATCAGCATCAATCCCTAATGCAGAATCAGATGATGTTAGAAGTATCAGAGTACATGCAAAATCTACATCAGCAAGTGCTCCAACACTATCCGCATCTGACTTCGGTTCTACCAGCGGTGGGCGCTCCACCTATGACGCCCTACCAGCACACCTTAGGATGGGCGAGCGGTTTACCAGGTGCACCGGCGCCAGCAGCTGGATCAGGTCCCTGGCTGGTACCAGCACCGGCTCAACCGGTTCCCGCACCGGCTCAACCGGCTCCAGCACCGGCTCAACCGGCTCCGGCACCGGCTCATCCGGCGCCGGCCCCATTTCAGCCAGATCCACCGGCTACCGGCTCATCGCCTTCTGACTCCGCTGAGCCTGATCAACCGTCACCAGGAAACTCGCCCCCGCCTTCAGACAATGGTGAACCACGACACCGGCGTCTAGCTAGACGTGTTGTTATGGACTTTAGAAGGAGCCTCCTTCTGGTTGAGAAATCACCTGTCCTCTTCCTCCGCAGTTACTGTCAGCCACGGCGCTGAGGCACAATACTCTTACCGCCTGCCAACCATGCCTGGAAGCGCCAGTCACTTCATAACCGATACCAATCGGATTTGGATGACTATGCGGCACATCGGAGTGGACATCCAAGACTTGGCGCAGCATGGGTCAGTGCATACTCCTGTGCGCCTGACTGAGATTGAGGGCAGTGACGCTTTCACTCTGGAAGTGGAGAAAACGCAAGTGGATGAAGCGCGGCGTTGCGCGGAAAGCCGTACTGGAACTCAGCAGAGACGCCTGCCCTTGTACTCATGGGTAACCATCGCGGAAAATGCCTTAGAGTCCGAGCTGACAGAATTTGACCCCCTGGGACTCCAAATCTGGGCAGCATTTTCATCTTCCGAGGCGTACTTGTTTAGAGGAATGGCGGCTGGCAACCAACCAACTCCCGCCACAGTCCCGGCTAGACTGGGCGTCAATCGGTTTCCCTCTGGTGTTCCCAGCGCTGCAGAGTACAGATCGCCTGGAAATTCCTTGCCAGCGGCCCCGGGACTCCTGCCAGTAGACCAGCGCCTTTCTCAATTCCCAGGGCACCACGATCTTATGGGAGCAGCTTCCCCAAGTGATGTCTACCGAGAATCCAAGACAGTGGCTGATGTGCTCAAGCTGATCAGAGACATTCCTATGTACCCCTCCTCCGCTGACCTAATCACCACTGACGCAGATATTGCCGCGCTTCCACCTTTTTCTGAAGCGCTGGTCAATTTTCTGTCAATGGGCGTAGTCACCTTCGCCCTGGGTCACATGAGTGCTTATCGCCTAGACCTAACCATGATCACCATGCCGGAGATCTTGAAGGAAGTGGCTCAACGCAAACTACAGCCGCGATCCCTAACTTTTCTCAAGCAAGGTGGAATGTTGAACTCGGAGGCCTGGAACCGGCGTTACGCCACTTTGGCGCCTTTCCTGGCCGACGTAGCCAGGAGCGTACTGGATGACATCGCGCTGGTAGGACTAGCGGGGACCGTGATGCGCATGGCGCAGCGACGAGAAGAAACTGCGCGTTTGTTCGCCACTCGTCTGGTATCCTGGCACGAGGTAGTCCAGTTATTGGCAGACGCCATGCCCAACTGCCACGCCATCAGCCAACAGCAGCTATTATATCAGTTCTGGTCTGGACTGCGACTGAAGCAAGCTGTCATGGATCGCCTTATTGAGGATCGGTTGGATCTGCAAAGTCCAGCAGATTGGGAAAGCAATCATCCCGGATCCACCGCGCTGCAGCATATCATCACTGTGGCCACCAAATTGGAGCGCAGTGAAGCTCTGACCGCAGCACGAACCTCTCCCGTATCAGCACCTGCGAACCGAAGTCCTGCCTGGAGGAATGGTCGCTCGTCCTCCAGACTTAACGCCGTGCAGGACGCTGGGGAGGAAGATGCTACTGACCCCGACCCCGCCGACCTCAGGGTGCAGCACGCCGTGCCGCCCAGCCCGGCGGGATTGACCCGGCCGCCACGCCGATGTTACGTCTGCAACTCTGACTCCCATTTATGGGCTAACTGTCCCGACGAGGCCAAGAAACGAGCCTGGATTGCTGACGCCCCAGCTCGTTTGGCACGCCGCCGTGCTGCAAATGAATCTCATATCGCAGCGCTGGAGACAGAATGGGAGGATTTGGAAGATGAAGCGGAAGCGCTGGAGTATTTTCAGAACGAGGAATCGGCCGCAGCGTCCTCCTCGGGTCAGCAATCTGCGGAGGAGGAGGACTGAGTGTCCTCCCGCCGGCGGGACGCCGGCGACAGGGCGGTATGGGTAACCGCCCCTGGGCAAGGAGTACAGCCTTCGCCCACAACCGAGGGAATACCCAGAAAGATCCTCCGCCACCCCCAACCCTCTGGCCGCTCGAGGGTACGGATTCACCTGGTCTGCCGATCAGAGGCGACAACGCCATCTCGACAGAACCAGAACCCTACGGGATGAACCCTCGTTGACCAGTACCGCTGTTTACACAGCGAACCTTTCCACTGAGCAGGGCCGGCGAGAACATCACTTGGTGTCCCGGCGCCATCAGCGGTCGCCACGAAGGTCACCCACTTCGTCGCCTGAGCGCTCCAAGCCTCCCGTTATGTTCAGTATAGATCGCTCCCTTGGAACTGGTGATCGCCGTCAGGCTCCACAACGCGAGCGTGGCGAAACGCCCCGCGTTGACCCCACAGACCCTAACCCTAACCCTAACCCGAACCCTAACCCTGACCCTAACCCTAACCCTGAGACATCAGTACTGGCAGCACTGGATGAGGATGATGGTCAGGAAGAGGAGACCCAGTGGACCTTCAACCCACTCAACACCCCCTGGCGGAAAACTCCTCGACCGCGGGTACCGAGAAAAGCTCCGGTGGAGCGTATGCGAGCCTTGAGGCAGCGGATTCAGGATGTAACGCTACCCGCGGTTTCACACCCTCTGGACGACAGTGGGGAGGAAGGGGGTGGAACTTCAAAAACTGGCCCAGCTTCAGAACCCCCACCTTTTAAACTTCGACCTGAGGTGTTTCCTTCGACGTCTCGACCAGCAGCGTGTCCAGCCTTGGCAGAGAGGGCGTCAACCTCAAGCGCAGAGCGCACTACGAGTGCAGCGCGCAAGCGCACTGGAAAACCTCGCGGCAGAACTCCGAAGACTGTACGAGACCGACTGCAGCATGAGGCAGAGGTTACGAGGTTGGGAGATGAACCACCAGGACTTCGAGGAGAGTCACTGGCGGATCGCACGCGTGCTTGGAGAGAGATGACGCACCCGGAGCACATGGCCGCGGCAGCGCTGGTAAAGGAGAATGAGAAATGGAGAGGTGCATGGGTACCAGAAGGGTGGCGCAGATATCGCCGCCGCTGGTACAGATGGCATGGGAAGGTCACCCCTGACCTAACGATAACCGAAGGAGCAGTTCAGCTATCTCTGGAGACCGAGTGCGGTACTATCCCAGGGTCTGGTGGAGATGTAGGAATTCCAGACGCATGGTGCAGTCTATACAGGGTGCACCAATGGAACCAGCGAGAAAGGGAAGCTGCGGAGGAGGCTGCTCACCTGGCTCTACCCTCAACAACAAGTGGTGATTCACTCTCCCTGGACTCAGCGGAACCATCAGATGCGAATCCAGCGACAACTCTGGATTTGACCTTATCTCCATCCAGTTCTCAGCCCGCAACTTCTGGGGACATTTCCGACCTCGAGGACTCCCAGCGGTCGCTCAACTTCACGCAGCAGTTGATGGAGCGACAGCTGGCCGCCGCCAGATCGGAGAACAATCCAAGTGTGCTGACAACGGTGACAGAAGGAGTGGAGCCGACTCCCCTGAAAACCATCCAGGAGGAAACCCACCTGGAACTGCTACTGACCATTCAGAAACAGCAACGCCATCGTCTGCGGCCGATCCTGGAAGGTAATGAAGCAGTGGCAGCACCAGCGAACGTCACCAACGCCCAGGCGGCACCGCGGGAAGAAGAAACCCCCTCGTTCACTCAAAAGTCCGAACCAGAAGATAGCGCTGGGGAGGAAGAGGAGGAGAAGATTTCCATCCAACCTCTTCGCTCTTACCCTCTGGAAAGCCGCACGCAGAGCCGCGCCAGACGACGCGCTCAGGGACAGGAGCGACGCGCTAAGGAGCGGCAGCTACAAGCAGATCGCGACCTGGAAGGTGGATGGTACTTTGGTCCGGATCCTCGTTCGCAGCCTGCACCACCGCGCACCAGACCTATCCGGTCTAAGCAGCGCGTACCTTTGCATCACCCAGTGCGAGCAGCCATCTGTGCACATCTGCGACGCGATGGTCAAGTAATGTGGAACCAGGACAGTCAGCTGACTGCGATTCGGGACAAAGAGGGAACGCTGCTATTGGTGTTCTGGGCCTTGCTGAAGGGACAGCGAGTGCGCGTGCTGGTGGATTCGGGTGCCTCGGATGAATTCATCTCCAGTGAGTGCGTCAAGAGATTGAACCTCACAGTTCGCGCTAATGGGATGACGCTGAACGTTACCCTCGCGGATGGGTCAGTGCAGACCTCTGCGCAAGTCGCTTACGGCAAGCTGACCGCCGAGACTTCAGAGGGGACTTACTCCGAGGTCATCAAGATGCGAGTACTTCCTCTGGGCATCAAGGCGGACATTGTACTCGGAGGAAGGTGGTTGAGACACCTCTCGCCGGTCACGCTGGACTATGATGGGTGGGGATCAGTCAAGTTTCGCCAGCATGGCAAATCCGTGCGGATACGGGGATGTTCGCCAGGGCGTAGCTCTACACGCAAAGGCGAGAGAACCGCGATGGCTCTGGAACCGATGGTAATGTTATCAGCGGCTCAAGCGACCAAGGAGATCAAAGCCTATCGGCGCAGATATGCGGGAATGGACAGTGCCGCGACACCCCACGACATCTTAGTGGCCTATGCGACACCTCTGGTAGGGACTTCGATGTTATCAGCGGTGGCCACCAGCGAGAATTTGGAGGACCCTTCAATCTCCCCCGAGTGGAGAAAGAAGTTTCAGAAGCTGATCGAGTCCTTTTCACCTCGAGTAATTCGCGAAGCGCTGCCCAACTTTGACGCCCTGCGAAAAGATGAAGTGGCCCACGTGAGACTGCAAGAGGGATGGAATGGCATCGCGCCCGCTAAGAGGCCCTACAAGATGTCCATGGTGGAGCTGACTCAATTGCGAGAACGCCTGGATGAACTCCTGAGCAAGGGCTACATCAGACCTTCCTCAAGTCCGTTCGCTGCACCAGTGCTGATGGTTCCCAAGCCTGGGAAACCTGAAGTACTCAGAATGGTCTGCGACTTCCGAGCCATCAACAGCCTGACCGTCAAGGACAAATATCCACTTCCCGACATTCAGCAGTTGTTCGACTCCATGCATGGGGCCAAGTACTTCTCCTCCTTCGATGCAGTCGATGGGTTCTGGCAGATGGCTATGGCGTCTGAGGATGTGGAAAAGACTGCGTTCACTTCTCCCTATGGCTCGTATGAGTGGTTGGTGATGCCCATGGGGTTGACCAACAGTCCTTCATGCTATCAGAGACGCATGCAGCGCGCTCTGGGACATCTTCCTTTTGTAAGAATATTCCTGGACGATTGTATCCTCTTCAGCAACACCTTGGAGGAGCATCTTTCCCATCTCCAACAATTTCTCGAAGTCTGTGAGAACCAGGGTATCTACCTCAAAGAGTCTAAGTGTCAACTATTGCAGACCCAGATACGCTTTCTGGGGCACGTGATCTCACGGGAAGGAAGTCAACCTCAACATGACAAGCTGGCCGCCATCAGGGACTGGCCCGCTCTGGAAAACGCCACGCATGTGCGCCAATTTTGGGGTTGGCTGGGTACTACCGGCGGTACATGCTGGGCTTCTCTGAAGTAGCACAACCCTTGACTCAGCTCACCAAAGGGGATGTCGCTTGGCTATGGGGACCCATGCAGCGTTGGGCCTTCGAGGAGATTAAGAAGGCGCTATGTTCTTCACCCACTCTGGCGCTACCCGATATGAAAGCGGCGGCCGAAGGACGGCATCCTTTCGTGGTACAAACTGACGCCAGTGGAGTGGCACTAGGGGGAGTACTGATGCAAGACGTAGGAAATGGATTGCAACCTATCGCCTTTGAGAGCAGACAGTTTAATGGAGCCGAGCAGAACTACCATGCTGGCGAAAGAGAACTCTGCGCTCTCCATCACTGCACTACGCAAACTTGGCGACACTACCTCATCTGGACTGAGTTCCAATTGCAGGGTGACCACAAGCCCCTAGTCTGGTTAATGGCACCCGGACAACCTCTCAGCCGACGCCAAGCCCGATGGTACATGGATCTAGTGGAGGTAGGGGTACCCGAGATGGAGTACATCCCTGGGGCGCTACTCTGGGTTCCAGACGCTCTGTCCAGGCGACCCGACTACAAGGAAATTTCCGCGAGAGAAGGACTGGTAGAAGCTGGCTTTGTGCATCCGGTTACTGGGAAACCGCAGCGACCTCCCTCGGCCGCAGACACTGCCAGCAAGTTTCGACCTGCAGCTGGTAAAGAGTCTCGCCAAGGACGCGCGCCCCTGGGAGTGGTAGATCCCAACAAGTTGAAGGAGCGCAAGTCCAACGGCGCCAAGACCAAAGATCCTGAACCAGTCCTCGCGTACAGTGGGACTCTCACCTGGATGGACTCCCCTCAACTCTGGATGGACGCCTTACATACCCTGCAGCTGGCCGAAACTGGGTACGAGAAAGCAACCCTGGCAGTTCAGACGCGCTCTGGCAAACTGACAGCATCCTCGCCTCCTTCTCCCAGGAAGACCCCTGTTGATTACTCAGCAACGCCGAAGTGCAGCGAGGCCTCAACCAGACTCCTGGAGCCCAGCGACCGACAGGACTGGAAGTTCCGTGCGGACATGTTCGACTTCTTGAGTCAAGAATATGGACCTTTCGAGGTGGACGCCTGTTGCGACTTGGGAGGAAAGAATCGTCAGGTCAACCGCTACTGGACGGACTGCTTGAAGGAAAACTGGCGAGGGTTGAACGTCTGGTGCAATCCTCCCTTCTCCTCCAAACATTTGACCATCGAGGCCGTACTGAGGAGATATGTGGAAGAATGGCGTCTGGACCCTGAGAATACTTCAGCTCTCTTTGTCCTTCCTGACTTTCAGTCTCGCATGCCACAGTGGCGGCAGTTGTTCAGATCTGCGGGAATGAGAGTGGAGTACATTATTCCTACCCATGACGCTCAAGGAGAACCTGTGCAGATGTTCGCCGCCCCGGATGGAGCCCTTCTAGATCTGCCTTGGCCCCTGCTAGTGGTGTACGCCCCGCCAGCTCGACAGCGTGTCAAGCGGGAAAGGAAAACGAGTTCCCCCCCTCCTATCGTGCGTACTGGAGAAGCGGCCAGCGTTCGAGACCTGCATCAGCAGATATCAGGAGGCGAGTTCCTCAAAGCGCTGCAAGCGGAATATGGGCGACCTGGTCCCCTCCAGACTTTAAGGAAGGAAATCCAAGAAGCTCCGCATCAACGCACTCGTGACTTCTGCGTAGTGGGAGATGTGTTGTGGAGGGTGAGCGCTGGGCGCTATCAGTTGGTACTGGGAGAAGATTCACCCCTCCGTGAGGTAGTACTGCAAGAGGCGCATGCATCTGTTTCAGCTGGACACGCGGGCAGGGACAAAACTCTGGAACGAGTACTGCGACGCTTCTGGTGGAAAGGGGCAGCAGAAGATGTGGGACGCTGGGTTTCATCTTGCACTATCTGTCAAGCGGTGCGACCGAGAAATTCCTACCCGGATGGATTGCTGAACCCACACACTATTCCTACGCGACTATGGCAAGTGGTCAGTGTGGACTTTGTCACTGGACTGCCAGTCACGGCGCGGAATCACGATGCCTTTGCTACTTTCACATGTAAGCTCAGCAAAATGGTTCACATCATCCCGTTGAACTTCCAGGACAGCTCCGCTGAGGTTATCGCTCGAATCTACTTCGACCACATCTGGAAACTACATGGCACCCCTATGAAGATTGTCTCTGACCGCGACCCTCGTTTTCAGGATGCTATGTGGAAGGAATTGATGAGACTTATGGGAACTAAAGTGGCCTCCACCACGCCTTACAACCCTCGTTCGGACGGACAAGCTGAACATACCAACCGCGTGGTAGAAGACATGCTAAGGTCCTTCGTAGGCAGCAATCCAGAGGACTGGGATTTGTGGTGTGCCAACGTAGAGTTCGCCATAAACGATACGCGGAGCGATGTAACCGGCTTTTCCCCGTTTGAGTTGGTCTTGGGGCACTCGCCTATGTCGCAACTGGACTTGTTCCTGCAAGCGGCTGCTGGACAACACTCCAAGCGTAAGGGTGGAGAAGGTACGGCACACGAGATGGCTAGTAAATTCGCGGCTCAACTAGAGGACGCCCGCACTAAGCTAGAACTGGCACAGCAACGCCAGCGACATCAGTTTGACCAGCGTCACACCGCCAAATCCTTTCAGTTGGGAGACTTGGTCTGGGTAGATGCCAAGCATCTCACGGAAAATATCATGAACCGCGAATCCTTCAGGAAGCTGGGACCTCGCTGGCACGGGCCCTTACCCATCACCGAGAGGTTCTTCAGTGACCAGCAGCGAGAGCTACCCGAAATTGACAGAGGTGCTCCGGTGGCTTACCGGCTCAAGTTACCCCCTAAATGGCGTATCCACGATGTTTTTGCGCAGCATCGCCTCAAGGAATACCGCACCGCGGATGAAGCCTTTGCGCTGCGTCGACAAATACCTACTCCTGCCAAGGTTCTCGTGGATGGACAATCCCAGACCCATGTGTCTAAGATTCTGGCTCGAAGAGTGAAACCTATGAAAGGAGGCAAGGAAGTAGAAGAATTTCTGGTTCGCTGGACTGGGTACTCTAATGCTCATGACTCCTGGAAGACCCGTGAGTCGTTGAACTACGGGGGTGAACTCGAACAGCTCACGGAGTTCGAACAACTGAGACTATCACGAGAAGGACAAGCCCGGGAAAAAGCCTTACAGGAGGTCAGAATGCAGCGGAAGCAAAGGCGGGAACGCGCCGGAGCTCTAACTTTCCTGGATACTTCTGATGAAGGGAAACTCACTTCTCTGGACAACTGCCTACCTTGGGAACAATACTGTCGCTCCTCTGACGCCTTTGTGACGCATCTAGCTCTTCTGGACTCTGTGGTCTCGACACGCGAGTTGCGACTACTAGTACTTTTCAGTGGTACAGGAAGTGTGGAGAGAAGTTTCATGTCATGTTATCCGAAGAGCACTGTGGTCACCGTCGATCATGATCCTCGCTGGCAACCTACCTACGCTGAGAAGGTTCAGGACTGGGACTTCAAGCGTTACGCGCCTGATTACTTTGACGTCATCTGGGCTAGTCCACCGTGCACCGAATACAGTCAGGCTAAGACCACTGGGGTGCGACAACTGCGACAGGCTGATGCCTATGTACGCCGAACGCTCCAAATTTTTGACTTTCTCAAACCCCAGCATTGGTTTATGGAAAATCCGATGGGCAGGTCTCCCTTTGCGCTGCGATTTCGACCCGTAGTTCGCCGGTTACCTACCCCGTTGTATTGCTCTTACTGTATGTATGGTACTGGCTATCGCAAGCCTACTTGCATCTGGACGCAGTCGCCTCCTCCAGTGGATCTACGGTACTGCACGATGGATACTCCTTGTCTTCACCAACAGACTCTGGGATCACATCCGGAAACTGCTCAACTGGGACCTCATCCAGGGCAACAAGGAGCGGGAGTTTCCACTGCTGTATACCCTCTGCCCGCTGGATTGCTTCGTCAACTCTTCGAGCACCTGTTCGATCAGAAAAGCATATCACGCATCCATACGCATGGCTGATCTGTGTCTGGATCTTAGCTGCTGTACAAATGACTCTGAGTTATCATCTCTTTGTACTAACAAGCTAAGAGGGGAGGAGTTGTGCCAGGGAACAATAGCCCGGCCAAGCCATTCGATTGGCATATTGTATTTATGCATACTGGGGCAGTGAGATGGCAATGGGCTCGGAAGGGGACTCCCGAGCCATTGACTTCGTACTATGGGGAGCGAAAGCCTGGACTTGATTATAGCTGGCAGCATATTATCGTACACCCTTCTGGTGCGCTACGCCGCTGGGAGCGTAATAGGGGCGGCGGCTGGTTTCTAGAAGACGCCACTCAGTTGAAGGCGCCGGTAGCGCCATTCTCATTACCGATCAGCCGCGTTGGGATCGCGTACTGGAATCCGACGATTGTGATTGACGATGACGAATATCGTGGAATTCCCTACAAGGGGCGTAAGCCTATACACTCAGCGCCTACGAACAGTGAAGATTCGGATACAGGCGCTGTGTCCTGGAGTAAGGAGAAGTTACCAGATTCTGATGACAATGATGACGCAGGTGTCACTAACAGTACGGAGAAACTACCAGGTTCGGATGACAAAGATGACGCGGGTGTCATATATGACATGGACACTGCCAGTCCGAAATGGGAGCCAACTTCGCCTGAATATGATGACACCGAGGATGACGTCAGCGAGTTCGATGACTTGGTAGCTGACGATGCTGAAGAACAAGCTGAAGCTCGAAGGTTGAAGAGACTGGGACTGCAATTGATCATGGATGAGAAGGGTGAACTTCACTGGGTACCAAAGGGCACCTCCCCGACCTCACCTGTTCAGCCCGATGATCAGCCTATTACCGAGCAGAAGTCTGAGGCCATATCTGAGGATGCCCCAGCCTCTGTGGTGGAAACTGTTCATGTACCACCAAAGAAACCATATGGGTCGGATACTGGATTGACTTCAATGGTTGAGAATAAGGCTGGGGTGTCTGAAGAGACGAAGAGGCAATCTAGGAAATATCCGAGATGTTGGACACATGAGTATATAACTCAATTGAAATGCACCATGAGCAGTGACAGTGATGAAGAAGAAGTGCTGGACGTGGCTCCTCGTAGGAAGAAGGCAAAGATCAGCAAGGGACAATGAAATCAACTGTCTTGATTAGGATTGTCCAAATGCAGATTCTCTGATTAGGATTTGTATAGGTGGCAGATGATGATATGCCAGCCGACATGGGACAGATCGATTAGAGATATGAATTGCGCGCCTTGAAAGTATAAGACATGAATATTGCCCATTTGGAGGCTGTTCTAACTTGAAGTAACTATTTGGAGGAGCTGTTGCTCAACCTGTTAATTTACTGGTCAATCTTTCCTGCCATAAAGATATTGCAATTGCTTGAATTGTAGCCTTGTTCAACAGGTGTAAAATGGGACAGTAGGGGAACAGTGGAATCCCACTGTGGAACTACATTGCATGGTGACCTCAATACAGTCGGTCAGAGACGAAAGGTGGCGCGACATCGTTCGACAGCTAGACATGTCGATGTGACCTCCATCCATCGTCCGGTCGACATCAACATGGCAACGCATGTCATGTCATGGCGAAATCGGCTCACCGGCGAGACCCACGCGGGCCGCGGCTGGCTGATTTCACATATCCGATACTATCTCGATTTTGACTCACACGTCCATTCTTGACGCTTTAGTTTTGCGGCGCACCTCACACTGTTTTCTGCTGTGTCCTGCTTTGTTCTGCTGCATGTATTTTTCCTTGCATACTAACTAATTTCCGGTTAAATCGTAACATCCTTACTGAGTTGCGTTTCGTTGTTCTACAGGTCGCGTTCGTTGTTGCTCTATGTGTGACGCCGCCAGCAACATTCGTTTGCTGGCGGCACTTAGATTTCTTCGTAGACGGCATTCGTTCTTGTAGGCCGGCTGACGGGCTGTGCCGCAGCCCGACGGTTTTGATGTTGTCACAAGCTTTTCACTGACTGATATTTTGCAGGAATTTACTATTGGTTTTCGAGCGCCTGTTTCGTATTCGTTCTGTTCGTTTCTCCTGTTGTGTGCTTTTCTTCCGAGGGCGGTACCTGCACAGATTGTGCACCGTGGGTTCGAGTCCCACCGCTCTCACTGACTTTGCTCTCTGTAATTTTGCAGGATATTTGTTCGCTGTTTCCTGTTTCGCCGCATTGCTGAATGCCTGCTTGCCTTCCTGATTGCTTGTTTCGCGTGTGTGCTGTTTCCCGTGGCGTGTGCAGCTGGTTATGTCGTTTCATCGTATTTCTGACTTGTCTGCGTTTACTGCGTGCAGGTTTTTCAAATCTTTTATGCTCGTTGGCGAGACGCATGTTGCCGTGTGGAATTTGTGAAGAGTGTATTTTGAGCTATTTTGCTTATTGTTTTCGAATGTTTGTTTGCCTGAATGTTTTTATGATTTTTGCAATATTTTTTCACTTCGTTCTGACGTTTTAGCGCTCGCTGTGTGCAGGTATTTCAGTTTTACTTTCATCGCTGGCGAATTGCATGTTGCTGTGCCCATCATCCTGCTTAGCTTTTGGATTTCAGAAGTCACTCCTTGATAGGATTTGTTTTGTTCATAGCTGTGACTTCATATTCGAAATAGTATGCACTGCACAATTATTGTAAAGATGTATATGCATAGTAATGTAATGAAAACAGAGTAGAAAACAGAATCATGCTGTGCTAACGTGAGCACATTCTCCTGCCGATTGTTAGTTAGTTTGAATATGCCAGCGAGTCAAAATTGTTTCTTCCGTAAACTGTAATATTATGTTTACAGTCATAATCTTTTATATAACTTTTCTAGATTCTGTCGATAAATATCAGTCTTCTTTTTGTCGCTGCGACAATAATGAATAACACGCTCACTGTTGTCGCACTGCGACAACAATGAGTACCGTACTCACTTTTGTCGTCCCAGAAAATATCTGATATGTCGCATGGTGCGACAAAAATAAAAGATCATGCGACAAAAATGAAGTGCTACCTGGGGTGTTTGCCAAAGGCTGAGACGGGCGCGATGGGCTGGTTGCTGGCTGAGGTTATTGCGCTGAGCGGGAGATAGCATGTGTGTCCCCAAAGGGATGATCGATACGAACAAATATGATGTATGATACCGTACACTCGGTGCTCATGATCTTGGCATCACATCCGTATCAAACGTACCCAATGAGGAAATCGTACATCTCTCTCTCTCTCTCTCTCTCTCTCTAAATTGTGTATCGTGCAAGAATAATCATGAAAGAATGCCGTAAAACTTTTTTAAAACAGAGGGATCGACAAACATCTCTGAAAAGGCATGTTGCAATACATATTGTAGCCCATGGAAATAAAATACTTGTCGAATGAATGAAGTAATACTGCTGATTCTTCAACCACGATTGCCATAGGAAATATATGCATACACACACACACACATACATACAATCATACATTACTCTGTTCGTGATATTTTACAGTGCACTATAACTCCGTTTTCACAAGGACATCGTTGGTCATTTCTATGCGTTAACAATTGACACGAGCAAATTAGCAACCTCGGGATAAACAAGTATCCTCGGGACTAGTCATCGCGTACTGAATAACACTACTAGGAATTTATGAGCACTAAACTCATTCGATATATGTCAGAGATCGAAAGATGGCAAGACGCCCGCATTCGCGATGTCGGTAAGTCATCGTCGATGGCATAATCGATCTTAGATATGTATGAGTATCTGAACTGAATGAGCGCCACAAGAGGATCGAGCTTGAACATCGATAAGTCGCTGCGGATAGCTCGGTGGTAGAGCAAATGCACTAGAGGGCATGAGGTCAAGTTATGTGGTCGTGACCTACTCAGGGCCACATTGTATACTCCGACGAACGGTGTGTTTGGTATGGACGCTTCTCAAACAGTGAAAATCCTCAATACTAGTTATAGTCTCTAAGATATATGCCGCACTACTGCAATGCTTGCCATATGAAACCTTAATTGAATCAAGGGGCTTTATGAAACGCTTAAGCTGTTTCGTCGCTCGGGTTGATTCATAGGACATGCCCAAAACGTGGACAAATCAAGACATCCCTGGAGTCTTCGGCATGCCTTTTAAGCGTTTTCCTGAATGTAGAGCTCTATCGGGAAGACCTCAAGATCGCATGTCTTCTTGAGTTGCCCGACTGTAGGGATAAGCGGATAACACGGGCCTCTTCTCACATATGGTGCACAAGCAACATTATAACAACTCTCCTAATGGAACCCTTTTATGTACCTTACATTATGTGGGGCCCTGATAGAACCCTCCTAATCAAACATAATATAATGGGAACATTCCCTCAAAAGTCACAAAATCACACGGCCATTTACCATAACCATTCAATACATTACAAAAAAACTTCAAAACGCAGCGACCTTTTCTCACAAAACGTAACGGATAAGACTTAGGTGTCCACGGCGAGGAGTGTACATCCCACATGAAAGAGAATTCGGAAGAGTCCTCTGTTGCAGACTGCGTAAACAGCAAGGTACTAAAATGGACACGCGTGCAATGCGCACACCGACCGTAAGGTTGGCGCGGGCTTTCGCTTGAAACGCCTATCCAGATAGACGCGATATAGACTGAGTGAGTGCTAAGTCGTGACAAGTCCTCGCAAACACGGCTGAGCAAAAGAATTTTGATCCTGTGAATATGACTTACAAAATATTACAACAATTACAACCAACCCACAAACCAGTAAAAAAGCTGTGTCTATTGGAACTTGGGTCTGTGTGAATAACAGCTCGACGGGCGAACCTGCGTGAAAACGTCCTTTTTCCTCATCTAGCTGTCATGCGAGAAATCTCTTCAGCGATAGGTGCCTAGATAAGTTTCTAAAAGCATGTCATATGCGGAACATTCTGGGAGGGACAAATTAGACGTGTGGTAGCTGGGGGTATCCGATATGACGCACACTCCAACAGCTTGAGCGTTGACCGGGCGATAGGCTCGCCGCTGAAGTGCTGCTTATTTACTGCAGCTCGATATACCCACTTGCAATAGCGATAGCTGCGCAAGATACACTTATGAGTTAGGCGCGAGACATAAGAGAAGCGCCACCAACTCTGCCCTTGTTGCAGTTTAGTGCAACAAAAGCGTGTTTCGTCTGGTTGGCATGTTTGGGAAACCCAATTATACTCTTTCATAGTCACTGCAGGAAAATCTAAAGATCACGTACCTAGAATGGTGAAGGGAACAATGAGACCAGTCAATGCAGCGATCGCCATCTACCGGGTTGGGACCACAACGCAGAGTGAGCACCGCCCACAGAGTACTTTAAACGGACAAAACGGAATAGGAGGCGGAGATAAACACCGGATCTTGAAAAGGAGACTTGCCCTCCTTTTCCATCTCGGACATCCAATACCTGCGGTATTTCACCAGTCCGAAGTGTCAGAGTGCCGTTGGTTTGGCAGGGTTGTGCAAGTCGGGTGCTGTGCAGGCAGCCATTGCACTCACTGATCAGGCTCAGATTCGCGAGTTAGCTTCTTCTGAGGCTCATCTGGATTGTTGAGAGCCTTGACGATGGTGCCGCGGGAGCTCTTCACTTCGCGTGTTCTCCGGGCCTTCGCGAAGGGGACGCGTGAGGTTGTCTTGGAGGAGTTCATGGAAGCTCTTTGAGCAGGAAGGGCAATGCCTGCTACAGTGGCCATACGGATAGCTGCCATAGTTGTACAGTTCCAACAGAAATTCACCGAGAAATCAAAGCAGATTACTGACACTTAGACGTGGTTGAAGAAAGTGGCGAAGTTCCAGTTCGACTTCAAACGATTAAGATGGACAGATCGAGAGACGAAATCGGAGGAAACACTCATCGGCCCTCAGCGTTTGCTAAGGGACCCATAAACAGGATCTGGGATTTGCCAGAAGCGACGTGGCAACATGCGATGGCCGACGACTGAAACATCGAGATCACAAACCGAAACGGAAAGGGTGTCACAGGCGAGGGTCGACAGTCGAGAGGGCAGAGTGATGAGAGTGCAGAGACGAGAGTGCGCAGTCGGTCGGGTGGCGAGCGGCACGGACACGGGTGACGGGAAGGGCGGGCAGAGGGGCGCAAACCGCATATTGATATAGATACAAGATATACGCGATCGACATGCGAAATTGTGCCGAATCGATGTTCGTCCCCCCAAACTCATACATGTCAAGGCACCGAGGACAGGTTCGAAGACCGCGGAGGACAGGAACAACGCTGACGTCAGTTCCACGTCATTATGGAGGACGCACTCGGACAGTCGATCGGTTTGGCACTGTGAAGGCGTGCATTCGAATTATGCTGCGTTTTTCTCACGAAAAACAAATTTAAAATAAAAAGCAAATTTGCCAGGGCCCTTCACAGGTAGTACCTTTACCTTCAGGTACTTTGGGCCCTTGGAAGTTTGGGATCAGGTACAGGTACAGGTACTTTGGGGTCGGGAACAAGTAGGCACAGGTAAGGTACAGGTACTTGGGGGTGGTGCACAGGTAAGGTACCAGGTACTACCTTTGAATTTCAGGTACTTTACAGGTACTTTTTAGTTTTTGCGCTATTAAGTGACCGCGGAGGTGTGCATACACGCCGTCGCTATGCGGGCACCACGCCGAGACGCGGAGACGCGGAGACGTACACATATCGATCGATACCCGCCGTGATAATATAAGATAATATACGTACATTCTACACAGCAGACCGATATATATTATTCAGATATTCACACCAGGTTGTGAGGTATTATTCCTAACAGGCTTATATATATTATTCACCGCTATTGAGCTATTCACAGTTTATTCCGTTATGTGATCTACCCGATATCGATCCGATTTGCTCCGTTAAGTTGACCACGCCAAGACGCGGAGACGCGGAGACGTACACATATCGATCGATACCCGCCGTGATAATACAAGATAATATACGTACATTCTACACAGCAAACCGATACATATTATTCAGATATTCACACCAGGTTGTGAGGTATTATTCCTAACAGGCATATATATTATTCACCGCTATTCAGCTATTCACAGTTAATTCAGTTATGTGATCTACGTACCCGATATCGATCCGATATGCTCCGTTATATCGATGCACACACACACACACAAACATATATATCATTATATCTCTCTCCGTCAACAAGGCTATCTAAACTGCATTCCGAATTGCATCTAGGTTGTGAGATAAAGTTCCCAAAAGGCTTACATATATTATGAACCACTTGGTTATCATACACACTGCACACATATTCAGCTATTCACACTTATGTGTGATGCCCGACACTGTTGACATAACTACACAAGTCACTGTTCAAAGCTTACCAAGCTCAAAGTTGGAAGCTCAAGTTAAATCATTTCATTCAGTCCTTTCACAAGATGCCGGTTGCGGTGCAGAAACAACATTGCCTCCACCTTCCAAGGAGACGTGCTAGCCCGCAGGTGGTCCAACAAGCGCCCAGCAGAAGAGAATATGCGTTCTACCTCACAACTTGTGGGGTCAATGGCCAGATAGCAGATAGCCACCACGTGCAACACAGGGAAGTTCTTCTTGGTTTCTGCCTTCGACCACACTTTGCCAAGATGGTGCTCGGGGTCTACTTCAAACAGATTGTTGTCCACCAGATACTTGTACCTGTCCACCTCCGTTGGGGTTCCCGCTGGTGCTGCTGCTGCCGGTGCAATTGCACCAACCGCCGGGCTGGATGACAAGACCAGCTTGCGCCTTGCCACTTGGTCACGGTAGCGCTCCCGAGCCGAGAACTTTACCTTTTTCTGCTCGGGGCTCCTTTCAGGATCTCGGTTGACCAGATCCTCCTCCTTCACCTTCTCAAAAAAAGGGCGGGCCTTCTCCACCTCCTCCGCAAGATCCGGGAAAGCAAGGGCCCTCACGTCGTCATCCTGCCAAGGGAAAGTGGGGTGCAGTGCACAGCAAATACGGTCCTGCCTAGTGACGGGCATACCCAGCTCATACTCCTCGTACTTCTCACGAAGCACAAGTACAAGAGTTTGACAAACCTCAGGGAGTTCTTCAAACTCCACCAACTCGAACTGCTCCACGTCCTCCTCATTGAGGATCTCCCCCATAGGGGACAGCTCACACCCCCTGGCAGAGGACAACTCGAAAGTGTCCGCGTTCACCATATCCTTGGTCTCCGCCAAGGCCTCGATCGTGCTCGCCACGAAGCTCATGCTGCCTCCCTGGATATCATTGTGCACCTCGTGATGGGGTTGAAGGATCCCCACGCACGCCCTGACCTCATTCCACTCAGCAAGGGTCAGCTGCACCTTGTTGTCGCCATCGTGCAAGGTGAAGTAGCACACGATAGCAGTTCGCAACCGCCACAGCTTCGCCAACATCTTGAAAGTGGAGCTCCACCTGGTGTCGTTGCGACTATCAAGCTCTTGATAGTCGTCATACAACGCAAGCATCACGGACTTGAACTTCCCCGTAGCCTTGGGCGAGTGAGCAAAATGTCCCACCAGAGCAGCGGCGCGGCCTATGAGTAGGCGCATCTTGGGGTTTTTCGCTGTCCCCAGCCTAACGCCACTGGCAGGAGTCCCAGCAAGTCCAGTGCCCCACTGCACCGTCGTGTTCAAGCGATGTCCAAGGCAGATCTTAGCTGGGATACCCAACTCCTTCGCAAAGGCGTTGAGCTCTTTGCCAGCACCATCAGTGGTGCCAGCAACAAACACCTCCACCAAGGTCTCTGGGTCCATGTCAAAGTCAGAGCACACCTGCTTTATCCAGGCGGTACAGTCTGCTGCGGTGTGTTCGCCTGGAAATAAGCGGACCGCCAAACAGATGCGCACACGCTCGCCAGACGCAGGGTCCACGTAGCAAACAGCGAACGCCCCATATGGCTCGCCATTAGAAGAAGTCCAGAGATCCAACTGACCATGTAACCCTGGTCCATATTTCACATATTGCAGCTGCTCTTTTATTTTCCCAGCAGCTTCCGACTGTGCGGCACTGTACTCCTCCAACAGAGTTTTCTCAAGAGTGGTATGGTGTGGAGCCTCTGTGGCCCAGCGCGAATTGAACCCAGCCATGTAAAACTTGTAGCCTACTCCATAGCGCATCTCTAAAGGGCGAAGATCTAAGATCTACTGCACACATAACTACGAAATTACGGGTGTGAAACGCTCTGGTGTCTTTACTGAGTTTGGCAGTGAGCGCTCCACCGCTCCTCCGGAACTACCCCTAACTTCTCGAAGCTGGAATTCTGAACAGCATCCTGGGCGGCCTTAGCCTTCATCTCCTTGCCTACATCACTCTTAACACTGTCCATCTGAACGCGCAATGTGGTGGCGGGATGACAAGCCTTGAAGTGTTTGATCAGGTTACCAGTGCTGGAGAAACGCGGCTCGTGCTTAAGCAGCGTGCCACAAGTTGTCTTGGCAGTGTTCTCTGTACAAATACACATTGCGTCCTTGCCGGAGATGGGAAGAGCTGGCGCAAAACATATGACATATTTCCAGTACTTAGAATGTAAGGGCTTACCATTCTTGCCAAGGCTCTCGCAAACGGTGACTTCATACTCTTCCGAATTGCGGTCGCGACAACGAAAAACGCTTCCAACGGCTGGAAATACTAAAGCGGACGCATCAGCCGACTTCCCCGCGCCGTCACCGTCGGCACTCGCTTCAACAGAGGTCGCTCCACCGGCGATAGTGCTGTTTCCTGAAGACTGAACTGAACTTGCAGTGACCTGAGCCTCTGAACCCTCTGTCTCGGACGTATCCTTCCCGACTGTAGGCTGTGGATCAGCCATGATTGTTAATTGAATAATTGTATGATTGTTGATTGACCCTTTGACAATTGACAGTTGCCATGCAGGCCGGTTTTTACGTTTTTTGGGTTTTTGCCAAGCAACCATGTAATCGAGTAATCGACTAATGCTGTAATGCCATAATTACATAAGTACCTGAATTGTACCTGATTTACAAAGGTAGTACCTGGCAAAATCCTAGCCCTCAGGTAAGGTACCAGGTACTTTCATTTCTGAAAATCGGGCACAGGTACAGGTACAGGTACATCCAATCAGGTACAGGTACAGGTACAAGGTACTACCTTGTACCTGTACCTGGCAAAAGTACCCGAGTATTTTAGTACCTGTGAAGGGCCCTGAAATTTGCAAGTCTCTATCAATCGAGTGCGAATCTCTCCAGCGCGGGGCTGAAGTTGCAGCAGCCGAATAAAAAGTTTCGGCGGCTGGAAGCGAAAGGAGTTGCAGCAATAGCCGCAATAGTAATCTATTGATATCACAACCTCTTACGAGCGAGCGACACATTTTACGCGCAAAAAGGTGGAAGCAGATCCTGTGGTGTTTGAAGGTGCGCCTGACACTGCATGTCGCGGAGATCAGGATGTGGTGGGTTTTGCGCAGCTATTATGGCCTCTCTCGTGAGACTTTTTTGGAATACTGCTTTTCACAACATTGTTATGCTATGGAATATTGATTGGGAGCGAGCGACTTTTCAAGATAGAGAATATCACAGATATCATCGATGAGATAGTGTTTCTTCTTACTCTCGTCGCGCGGACATCTTAGGATTGTGGCATAGTAGTATGTCACCTTCGATTTCGTAGGGAATTGGTTTCCTCCGTATTTGTGTTAATGGCGGTTTCTTGGGATTCTTGTCGCCTGATGGCAGACTACGAGGTGATATCCATCACACTACTGTCGTTTACGTCGATCGGATAACGCTTTCGAGTACTTCGCGATCTAAGTTCTTCGTTAACTAAGGTCTTCGATATATGCTATCTTTCACAACGCGTTATCTTTAAGGCGTTTTAAAGGGTTTCACCTTTCTTGTTTTTCGTGGTCGTTGTGGAAATGGATAGTAAAAATGTAACGGGATTTTGCAGACTGGCGACTATCCTCGAGGAGCTACACGATTAGACTCACGCGCATATTGTATATTCAAGGTGCGAAACTTTCCTTCATGATTTCGCCCCGATATGAGTATTCCAAAAGTGCGGCACGATGTTTTGTGTGGCATGGCACGGAAGAGGCAGTACTAATGCAAGTTTGTGGGGAGGTTCTATATTTTCGGAAAGATGTGGTTTCGGTATTCTAGCGATTAATGTTTGTCTTTTAGTATGATGAGAAGTTGTGGAGGCTTTCCATGGCATACCAACCATAAGGTACGGGTGACTAATTTGTGTGGCACGACGGTTTGTGTGGCATGACACGGAAGAGGCAGTACTAAGCAAGTTTGTGGGGAGGTTCTATATTTTCGGAAAGATGTGGTTTCGGTAGTCTAGGAATAGATTTTTGTCTTTTAGGATGATGACAAGTTGTGAAGGTTTTCCATGGTATACTAACCATAAGGTATGGTGACTAATTTGTGTGGCACGACGGTTTGTGTGGCATGGCACATGCCCTGCCACATCGTAGGGGGCGTTGATGCTAGTTTATAGGGATGGTCTTGTTTTCGGTAAGATGTGGTTTCGGTATTTGCATTTTCCTATTAGGAAGCCGGGCGAGTGCGAGTTTGCAGGATTTTTTCTACCAGCACCATGGAGACCGTCATCTTCACCTTCGTACTTCTTCACCAGCTCGTACCTGAGTTCGTGTCGTTACCCGTGTTGTGCGCCTTGGTTTCGACCTGCGTCCGGGTGGTATTGGCCACCTGCTATCGGCATAGTGCGTATTCTACACCAGTGGTGCCCCTTTAGCCCTATGCTCTGTGTGCTGCCATGCTCACGATACTCTCCATTCAGCTTATGCTCCCCGTGCTCACCGTGCAGCTCATGCTCCTTGTCTTGTCATGCTCACCATGTGGTCATTTCCCCGGTGCTCAGCGTGCTATCATGCTCCCCGTGCTCCCCGTGTTGTTATGCTCACCATG
>LGRX02015649.1:0-26954 GCA_001247695.2 Cymbomonas tetramitiformis | reverse complement strand
TAGCAAGGGGGTAGGGTAGTGAGGAGGTAAAGATAAGTGGGTAGTGTGTGGAGAGTGAGTGAGGGGATAGCAAGGGGGACTACATGGGAAGCGTGTAGAGGGTGAGTATCCTTATTAAATACAACTGTATTCCTTAAGTACCTTCTGTATTTTGCCAGGATTTCCCAGTATTTCGGAACGCTTCCCATGTAGTGAGCACCTATGGTTATCTATGGCAAATCTGCATAAGCCGACACCGTGACCGCCTACTTACCGCCCACGCCAGTCTTGCATCGCTCGCTTCCCCAAGCTCGCTAACATATATCTATTGTGTTCCAAAGTGAGAATATATTACTTTAGTATATCCCCGGTTTGGAACACGGGAAATGTTGCCAATATCATATATTATATCATATATTACTGTTTTGGATACATTCCCCGTGATCGATCAGTAGAACGTTAAATGTTGCCCATATCATATATTATATAACATATTACCGTTTTGGATACATTCCGCGTGATTTATAAGTCTATACGGCAATTGTTGCCAATATTGAATTATATTACATATATTAGTGTTTGGGATACATTTACCGTTTTTCTCTTCCGATATCTTATCATTAAGATTGCATTTCTAGGAATTTCACAATGAAGCTTGCTTTCATACCTAGTATATCTGCGTCACCTACTAATTGTAAAGCAAACTGGTTACCTGGTTTAGTTATATACGTAAATTGGTTTAATACGTCAAGCCTAGAATCACTTTCGTTAAATTCCGTTTGCGGCCGAGTAACAGAAACTATATATTTTCTACCTGTGATTTCTGGAGCTGTGATTGGTAAGTTTGATGTATCAAATGTTATGTTCAGAATCTTTCCGCCAGTAGCTATATCTGATGAAGTAAACGTCAAATTGAAGAAACAAATGAATTTTCCTGCAGGAATTTGCACGGTTCTATCACCTGGAGTTCCCCCAGTCAAAGCTGTAATGACTTGACAACCCTTGTAAGACAACTGTGTCGGCAATGTCAGTCTTTCTAACGCTACATTACGAGCTCCGGAAATATCACCCGACATGTTAATTCTGAAAAACCTATTTGTAGCTGCATCAGGTTTCCTTTGAAAATTTATAAAATATATAGTTTCAGCATCTGGTATGTTTACATCAGCGGTATTCAAACCAATAAATGAATTACCTGATACTTTTGTTCCAAATAAATCAATGTTAGTTTTGTCATTTGCAGTATTGTTTATCTCACCATTGATTCTTGCATTTCCATCTACTTCTAAACCGGAAATTTTTACACTTGCTCCAGCGGTTGCCGGTTCCAAAACATTATTTGTTTCGGTCCATTTTGAACTTTGTACAGGATTGTATGTTTGACCATTAATCGTATCACATGTTAAATTCTTACAAACTAAACTTTGTCCAAAACTTGACATATATCATATGTACTTATTTAAATTTCACGCGGTATCGCTTATATTGTTTTATATGATTAATGCCCAATAATCCATGTGCATTATCATAGACATTTACTATTCCCCAAGCAAGTTCTTCAGTTGCATCTAAGACTAATGGAACATCTTGAAATCTTGTAGTATTTTGTTGACCGCCGACTCCAATAACCAAACCTGGTTCGTTGTTAAAATCGGACGTGCCATCTGGATGAATTATTCCTATACGTCTGGCATCGGCGGTAGACATTTGTGTCATCATGGCACCCGTATCATATACCAAAGAAACATGCTCATCGACATTTGCCAAGGATACTGACACCCATTTATCTCGGCGTTCTGTTTTTTGTTTAGTTTTTGGTAAGTTCTGTTTATTATATCTAACTACGTTTCCTTGGGCGTCAGCAATATTTCTTACCTTGCATCGAGTATTTGCAAGTCTTCCATTTATAATTCCTTTAATTCTCATACCGACCCCATCTTGAACGACGGTTTCACAACTTGGTAAATTAGGATCATTTCGCTTTACAGGCATTTACAATATATTTACAATTTAAATGACGGTTGTAAATAACATATAACTGCATTTGGCGATGCATGAGTTACGGTTTCCATACAGCACCCGATCACACCATTAGTCGCCGGAACTGCCGAAGAATTGACAACACCATTTGCTTGAAGTCCTAAAAGCTGACCCTTGGTGTACGATCCATCAATACAGTTAACAGAACAGAAACCGCTAATAAGTACAAAACAAGAATTACCTGCAAGACTATCTTGGACACATACACCTATAACACCGACATTGGTATTAGTAGCTGTGTTTGTTGCTGCATAGGGTTTGATACCATTGATGTTAGTGCTTACATCGTCAAAAGAGACAACCGTTCCTGACGTTATCGTTGAAGCTGTTGTGTTCACCATGGTATAGACTTGACCGGTGAACGTATTAGGTGATGTAGTTTTTCGATAAGCACTTGTAAGTTGTGTCAAAGGAATACCATCGGTCGTTATCGAAGATGTGTTTGGATTTGTGTAAGCCCAGTCAATACTGTTTGTAATTCTAATAGCAGTTGTGTCTAAATCTGAAGTGAGTTGGATCGAGCCGCCTGTGTTACCAATAGCAAGAACTTGTGATAAACTCGGTATACCACCACCACTTGAAACAGGGCCGTAACGTACCTCGTTGGATGCTGTATCGTAGTGGAGCATTTGTGACTCGCTTGCTGGGTCGGGAGACAATCTAATAGGTCTTATATAACAACTACTTGCGACACCGGCATTTAATTCTACCCCACTTGCATTCAAAACAATTGTATTATCTGTGTTTACCGCACTCTGAGCAGAGTTTTGTCCTGCGAGAGCACCAATGTTTACAGAATTCTCGCCGCACGCAAATTCCCCGGAGAAATAGCCAATATTAACTGCTTGGTCTTTGCAGTTTACCTGAGCACTATCGTCACCGATCGCTACAACAAATGAACCGCAATTATTGTTGGCTGCCCCAGATCCAATTGCAATCGTATCATTACTTGTTGTATTGTTAATAGATAATGCATTGCGGCCGATTGCGATAGAACGGTCTCCAATGTGATCGGCATTGGTAAACCCTTGAGACTGCTCTCCGATCGATACCTTACCTAGACCGAGAGAGCCACTCTCAATTCTAAGATTATTTCCACTCAGTTTTTCTTGATTGACTACCATGGTACCCGTTCCGGTGTATGAAACATCGGCGACACTAGTCGTGCTTCCTTGAGTAGTCACAGATTGCAAATCTTGGTTCGCACCTGTGGGTAAGTTACTCAATAATGAGCCATCTCCAATATACTTACCTGCAGTCAATGTGATATCACCGCTGTTGAGCACGAGTGGACCGTCGTTGATTAACAGACCACTGCCGAATGGCTCTATATTGATTGTCGTTTGCATACATGTAATTTCATTAATACCGGTTTCCCCAATCTTAACTCGTGTTTGTTCAACAGGATCCAAGCTTTTAATCTCAAACGATGCATCGAGGTCATCGAGACCTGCTGAAAATCGTGATTTGGAAACCGGGTTGTTCAACACGAAGTCGTTGAATTTGATTGATGTGTGTACTTTTAGCGACCCATCTGTCAACAAGGACATTTGTTCTCGTTTATTCAATGGGTCTTGAGTATCTATGAATTTGATATCGTTCTGATAGCGTATATCTGACCCGATATGCATGGTCTCAAGCGGCGATTCAACGCTGCCTATAGTTTGACACACCACTGTATCGCACGTTAGTGTATCGGTTGGACCCGTACCATTTACAAATGGTTTACCGTTAATTTCTGTTACAATTAAATTTGAACCGAAAGCTGACATTATATACTATACTTTTTATATTTTAATATGTATTCCGATAAGATGTTGAAATCACATACCAATTTCCTGCCTGTATACTTGTTTTTTCGCCTGATGCAATTAGAGTGACGCTTGTAATACTATTTCCATTGGTTGCATTATTTTCCAAAGTAATATCGCCGTTAGTTGTGTCTGTAGATCCATTTATTCTGTCACCCGCAAACTTCTGAACAGTCACTGATTGCCCCGTTGCGGCTGTTCCGTTATAAATTGTAAACATTTTACCTTTGATAGCAGGTACACATTCCGGCAACCGAACATTTGTGGCACCAGCACCTAAGATAATCTGATTTTGTGCGTCATCCTTTGTTAATTGTATCAATGTTCCATTTCTTAGTGTTGTGCGAAACGTAGTATTGGCATAAGTCAAGGTTTTTGCATTCAATTCATTTCCGAAAGCTGACATTGTATATACTAATCTATGAAAAAAACAAAGGTACAGGTTGCAACAATCGACTATTCAATGGATGCTCCATCGGAAAATGGAACATTTCCATCTTTTGAGAAAGCTTTTCACCATGCCCTAAAGTATAACTTTTGTATCCCGCCAAAGGATGAACGTTGCTTATCCTGAATGGTGGATATGTGATGTCATTGATTGTTTTACACGGGAGTTGTTGCATCATAACCGGTCTAAAACCTGACATTTGAAACATCGTCGCGGTGTGAATCTGTTTGTCCACGTTCGGTCCTACATCTTTTATCATGTTGTACCCAACCAATCCTGGTTGTTGAGCCATGTTTGTATACTATTAACCGCTTTTTAAAATACCGTTTCGATCACACGGTTTTGACCGATACGAAGAACTGCGGTCGTTTCGCAAATAATCATGGTTTCGTTACTGTTTGTCAGATTTACCTTTTGTAAATCGTCATCTGGTTGTGCTACATGAGTTTGAAAATAGAAGGAACTGTTCAAACCCCGAGAATCCAATCCTGTTAGGCTGCGGACGCCCATTTCTGAGGGGAGATTCAAACGTACCATAGGAATGAACTGATTATTGAGCCAATCTTCATAACTGTTAATCTTACAACCCGATAGCGTACCGTAGTTGTCAGCTTTAGCGATACAGAGCAGATTGAACGCTGCAAGAGGATCGACTCGATAGTTAGGAACGAACAGGTTATTCAAGTTAAATTGTAGAGCACCTAAATGACCAGCTGAAAATCTAAAGTAAGACGGGAGGTAAGCTGTACCACAGGTGTTTTCCAATTTGATAAGTCCTAAAGGTTTATCCCGATAATCCCCTGGACGTTGAACAGCATATATGTTATCAATACACTGTGAACTCAAAGAGAATCGCGTACTTTTGTCCATCGTAGCGGCCCCTTCAAAAAACGAAAAGTAGTTCTTATACGGAATTTCCAAAAAACCGTCACGCAATTTTGATTCCACGGCGGCATCGTAGACACCTGAACTGAAAGTGATTGTTTCTACGGTAAAGTAAAGGTCGTCTAATAAAAAGTCCCCTTGTGAGATTAAAGTCTGTTGAGCTTTTTCCGTGAGATCGACTTCAGGTGGACTACCTTGGACAAACGCTCCTAACACCTCAGGCCCGTGGAGGTACAGCCTTATTTGGATCGGGCTAACTAAGCTGGTATCAATGTATGAAGGTTCTGCTTCTCCTAATATGCTGAGCCAGGTATTCAAGATGTATGGACGTGGTGTGGCATAGAAATTGTCAGCAACATTGATTTCTTGATTTTTGAGAACACGTTGATAAGTCATTTCTTTACTGAGTGTTGTTTTGATAGTGTCGAGAACGGTTGCTACCGTGCTGTAAGATTGAAAACCAGTGGTCAATTGCTGCCCTCCTGCGAACACCTCACACCTAGAGATGAGCTTTTCCAACCCGTTGGGAAGCGTAACAATTAAATCTTTATTTCCATTGTCCGTATATGGTATAGGAGTTTTGCACGAACCTTTGCAATGCATACTGAGACTTTTCATATTAACGATGGAATTGACAGGCAGATTCAAAGTTATAGTTGAATACCTCGATGCTTTAGTAAGATTAGTGGTTTCCAATCTGAAGTAATTGGTGGAATACGAGTTCATTTTCGATAAGCCGTAGGCCAATGACATGGGGAGGCTCATTTTTGTATATATATTATAAAGATTA
Organism: Cymbomonas tetramitiformis; assembly: GCA_001247695.2. NCBI lineage: Eukaryota > Viridiplantae > Chlorophyta > Pyramimonadophyceae > Pyramimonadales > Pyramimonadaceae > Cymbomonas > Cymbomonas tetramitiformis. Next base: position 21,001 of record LGRX02015649.1, on the reverse strand, counting down.
TAAAATATCTGAGAGACCAGCAGGTGCTAATTCTTCAACCTTAATGCTTAATGAATAGTTAATACTGCCGTCTGATGCTTGGGTCGGAGATGCCAATGTGATTAATCTTGCTTTAGAATCTGTAAGTGTGATTCTAAATGAAGTAAATTGAGACCCAGACACTTCAATAACAAAGTTGTCGTTTGGATCTATGTATCTTATGAAATCTGTCGTCGTGTCACTAGGCAATAGTATTTTCGCCCAGATATCAGAACTGATCATTTCGTTATTGTTTGTAAAAGTAGAAAGATTGGTTGATTCAATATTGTGTGTTGGTAACGATGTGACCCTAAGGTACAAGGCGTCGTTGGTTTGAATGTTGCAAGGGTATATCGATTCACATAAGCTGTACTCTACAACATAACTTGTTTGAAACAAGTCTAAGAGCTCAGACACTGTACTCATACCTGCCGTACTGCGGTTAACACGGCCACCGAGTACTTGGTCGGAATCGTTGTATTTGCCTGCTCTGGAAACCGAGGTATTTAAGGCGGTGTCTAAAGGAGACCCAAGTATAGCTTGAAAATCGCCGCTGACACTAAAAGCTACAAACTTTACATCGGGCTGTGGTGGTCTTAATTCTATACGAAATTTGTTCTCATAATTTAAGGCCCCGCCGTTGTCCTTGTCATAATTGATAGTAACTGTGTCTATCGTTCCACCGATGGCAGTTTTTATTGCGGTGGCCAGTTTAGATGTGAATTGATCCAGCTCTGTATAATTTGCATAAGGTATTTTCACTTCCGTTAAAGTATTATTTGCCGTATCACCCACATAGAAGATGCCATTGGTCTCGTTAATACTATACCATGTCTTTGCACAAGAGAAAGTATTCAAAGTTAATCTCAGTTTGGTTTGTGCTCGGTAACTTATCAGCTGAGTGGGTATGTTCATTTGCAAAACACGTGCGTCTCCATTGCTGTTGTCTTCGGAAGACAAGAATAGCGTTCTTGTGCTAATTACGCTCATCTATATTAATATAACAATTATCTTTTCCTGCAACAATGTGCACATTGTTGCCGATGGAATCATCAGTATCTCTGTCTAAAGGTTTCGGTTCCTCAATATTGCCGTTGTACAAATCATCGTAATAGTCTGGACGTTTGATATAATCATCAACAAGCAATTCTACATGAGCTTCTTTAATATCGGGGTATTGAACTTTAGCCAGTCGTATCATTTCTTTGCGATCCATTTATAATAACACACATATAAAAAACGGTAAATGTTTCCAATTATGGAATATATATAACATATTACTGATTTGGCAACATTCAACGTATTTCCGATTGTCGTTCAAAACTCGTCATTCTATCGGAATCTCTACCACTAATGGCATCGGCTAGGAATCTAGCTTCCGGCGGAGCCGTGTCGTAAGTCAATTTATAATCTGGGTCTATATTAACTCCAAAAATGCCATAGGGATTCAAATCTTCACTTATAGCGTTTGAAAATGTTGATGATTCTGTGTTTCGTCTTGCCATACGAAGACCATGGTCAGCTGCCAGAGCACCTTGCACGACATCTAAACCAGTGCTCAATACATTCCCTATAGATTTCATAAGATTTAGTTTATTGACTTTATTGTTAGTTGGATATTGAAAGAACTGCGACAAGCTATGTTGATCAGGCACATACGATGATAACGTTGATTGTCTTTTCTCAGGAAAGTAATGAAATATATTTCTTTGTGAGTTTGCAGGTTTGTAAAGAGCACCGGCCGTTGTAGAATCTGTGACGGTTCTATGAATGTCATGGCGTCCACCACCAACTTGATGTGATAACGGCGATAAGAAAGGATTAAATGTAGTACTCTTTAATTTAAACTTATCGGCCACATGTATGGCCTTGGCACCGCCTAGAGAATATCCCATTGGTTCAATGTTGTGATTTGGATATTTCTGTCTTACTTTATCAAACACATCTTCAGCACGCAAGAATGACGGTCTATTTGATTCTTGGCCACGCAGTACTGACTTGATGTCAGTGACATCCTCATTTCTATACATAGGATTGCTGGATGCCCCATGGTAAGCAACATGCACTCTGTTGGCATCAGGATTGACAAGAACGGCAGCATCATAATTTGATAGCTCCCGATCTAATGCAAAGTTATTGTTTGGAATCTCGTTGTTGACAAATCGTTGTGCATTGGATATAGTTTGGTCCTCAAACGAATTTGGATAGTACAAATCAGGTTGATATTCTCGTGACCCTAAATATCCAGATGTTTGAACATGTAAAGCTTTTTCTCGGAGTTCTGGTGTGAACTGTTGTTCAATTTCAGAAGGTTGTAAGTTGACGCTTTCACGAAAAAGGGTGTTAATCATTGGCCCGTGTTTCCGGTCGTTGTTGACGATATTTGTTTTAAAAGGGACAGTTGAAACATCTTGTGGTTTATCCTTATATAACGTATCGTTTTTTTCGGGCTCTTTAAAGAATTTTGCAGCACTGAAAGACAAGTATGTTGGGCGACAGTAAATATTGGACTGATAGCTTTGATTACAAGGAACTTGCATTACTATTAAGTATCTTTTTCCTTTTGTTTGTATGGGGATGAAACGTCTTCTCCAATAACAAAATTAACTACTTTTCTAAAGGGACTTTGTGTTGATTGGGCTCGGGTCCTGACACCTTCTGAAGCGAGACCCCCAAAAACTTCTGGATCTTGCATTTCGTGTAATTGCAACGATTCCTGGACTGCGAGTTTCATATGTTTACCCTTTCCAGTAATCTTTGACGGTCCAGCTGCTTCAGGAGTGTCTGGTGGTAGTTGTTTGGCTGCTTGTGCGAGAATGGCGTTTCGTTCTTGAGCGTCTTCCTCAATACGCCTTAACGCTTGATTATCGATATCGTCTTGTGTCATTGTCATCATTGGATTTAACATTGTCATCATAGAATTGGGTATGGTTGTATCAATATCACTGCTATAGTCCTGAATGTCTCTCACTAATGGCTCCGTTCTTATGATTGAATCTCTCAAACTATTGTAGAATACCGCACTGTTTTGACTCGGCATCGTTATTACGTAGTTGCTTTTAGCGAGTTTTCCATATCCTCGGAACAGCGTATCTGAACTTGACCCGTTGGCAATTCCCATCATTTTCATACAATTGCGTCTTCCGACCTCATCGGTCAGGATCGTTCTCATTAAAGTAATGTAGAAAAAGTTTATGTATTATTGCTCGGTCCGGGATTGTGATTGCCTGGTGCATGATTATTTGGAGCCACGACTGCTATACGACCAAAACGGCGTAATTGATTTCTTGATTTGCAATATCTCCGGGCACCGAGAGTTCGTCCTTTCGGGGGTTTATCTTTAAACCCGCAATATGGTTTCATATATATTACCTATGATTTTCTTTTTTTTAACAACTTAATTTCAGGGTCAGGAATATCAACGAACTCATCCTCTTCCGATTTGTCATAGAATATCAACTGATACTTACGTTTACTTTTCCTTGATCGATTGAGTTTAAGATATCCTTTCAAAGTCTTTTGATAGTTTGGCGATTTCTTATCGCTAATGAACACATTAACTTCATAGTTGTCATAGTTTCTAGATGTCTTGGAAGCAGTATTACCTTCTATACCCTCTTTCTTCAACGCACGCTGAACTTTTGTCGATTGCTTGCTTTCACTATCAGTCTTGGTCCCACGAGTTTCTTTGGATGGTTTAGAAACAGGTCCTTGAACCTCTTTCAATTCTCTTGGTTTGTATTGTCGGCTTAAGGTATCACCGTCAGCGTCCTCTATTACGAAAGACAACCCCTTTCTACTTCGGACTTTGTACACCTGCGTAGACCATGTTTGACTCTCTTTATCAAATGTCTTCTTAGTCACACGTAATCTCACTCGATCGCCTGGTTTAATGTCTAACTTTTGTAAGAGTTTGGCAGTTTGATTGCGTTTCAACAAGACACTTCTAATAACACGATTCTTATTCATGTCATCAGGAGGGGTATCATTGATATTACCTTGGTTTACCGTTTCATTATAGTTCTCGACGATTGAGTCCAAATAATCGACCCAATTGTTTCTACCTGTGCTCGCCTCATTGATATTAAATCTTCGTTTCAAAGTTTTGTTGAATCTTTCAATTTTACCTTGCCGAGTGTGGTCCTCTTTTTGAGACGTGTAATGTTTGATTCCTTTCTCTTTCAACAATGCTTGCACGGGTTTGTTCGTGAACTCGCTCCCTAAATCGGTACTTAGTGTATCCATTTTGGTTTCCTTTATCAATCGTCTCATGGCAGGAACGATACCCTCGACATCCTCCGATCGTTTATTGTTCTTGTCTCTGACGGTTTTGGATTTCAAAGCGATTGCATACGCTTTGTTAGTATTAACATTAACCGCCGTCAGAATCACGGCATATCCTTTGTTCACCGATTTGTCTTTGGGTATGAAGGCCAGGTCGGCTTGTATAGAGACCTTATCGACTGGCCCATAGGTCGGAAAGTAATCTTTACGGGTTACACGTTTTGGTTGAGACAATATTTGAGATGTTTCAGTCTTTGATATGGCAGCCTTGACCTGAGACTCGGTGACCTTGTAGCCTTGTGCCTTGAGCTTTTTTGTAAATGCATTAGCACCGCTCATTCCGATCTTCGGGTCCAGGTATAATTCTTGAAGTCTACTCTCAGATATTGGTTTACTTGTCATACTATATAATATAGTCTTACATATAGTATACAATGACTTATCAAATCAAAGCTTACACAAAAAGTCAAGCACGGAAACTCGGTGTTAAGATCAGCCCATCAAATAATCAAAGCAAAAAGATTGATGTTTTCAAGGATAATAAATTGATCGCTCAGGTCGGACAGCGAGGTGCTTCTGATTACCCTACATACATGGCCACTAAGGGTAAAGAGTATGCCGATGAACGACGTCGGTTGTACAAAATTAGACACAAGAAAGACCGCAATGTCGTCGGTAGCAATGGATACTATGCAGATCGATTATTATGGTAGCGTTAAATGTTGCCAGAATTGAATTATATTATACATATTAGTGTTTTGGAAACATTTACCGCTGTTACGATAATGGTAAAATGTCCCATGTCGTCCAATCAATGTTTCCTTTGTCATAACTGAAATTAAATGTCTTGGATTCCGATCTTGTTTCCAATCCTAATGGCAACAATCTTTGATTGTTGCTTTTTGGTGCATGTCTGATAACAAGGTTATTCATTTTAACTGGATTGTTCCTTTGATTCAAAATCATATCCTTCATTACATCATGATTGATATGTTGTAAATTATCAACACTCAAAGAGAAACCTTTTATCTTGGTCATACAATATCCATCGTTGAATTTCAAGCTATATGATTTGGGTCCAGTGCTTAGAAATTCAATACACTTACCATGTTCTTTTTCCAATCCTTGAAGCTCACACTTAAGATAACCTAACCATGGTTGTCGATAACCAGTACCGTGATATATATGATGATTCTCTTTTGTTTCTATATATATAATAGAATCAGTATCAAAGTATAATACGTTTGAGAACCCGGTGGCTTCTATCAGCTCGTACAATTTCAATCGTCCATAGCTGGTTATGAACGCGGCCAACACCTCGTTCGTTGAAAACCGTGTGTCGGCATACACATCAGAATTCTCAGTAAAATTCATCAATACCATCTCATTCTCTTCAGATCCAATAAACTCATATTTACAATCGTACCTCTTATTACTGATTGTATTGTAGAACTCACCTGGGTTCTGAATGACCTTACTTTTAGATTTGTTTGATCGTTCACCGAGTTTTCCATATAATATATTTTGCATGTCTTTAGCAACTTGTCTCATACCTGGATTGTATTTGATGTTTCGTTTGTCTAACTTGATACCTTCATGAAACTCAAAGTCTTTGATGAATGTATCTATGTCATCTTCGGGCGGTCCCGACGACTCGGTCTTGAGTTTAAGAAATTTATCAATGTAACCTGCAAATAAATCGGTTGAAGTTTCTTTCCAATGCTTAATTTCGTATATGTCAAGAATCTGATATCCCTTTTCAATAGCCTTTTCCAATTCTACCGTGGTCCATGTTCCGACCATTTCATACAACGGAAAGATCAATTTATTGGTCACGTGTGGTAACACACCAAACTTCAAATGTTTATTTGGTAGTATCTTACATTTAATCAATCCAAAGTATCCATGAATATCAAGGGATTTAACATCTCTAATAATCTCCGGGTGCCCTTTCGGGAACCGTTTGGTCTTCATTACTGAAGGATACATAGAGTTGAAGTCTTGATATCTGATATTTTCATTGTCTTTGCATTTATAAAACAACTTACCTAAATCAGTTCTTGCACCATGATAGGAGTCTCTATCATGAATGGGAGAAGCTAAAATTTGTCTATCTAAGAATGCATTTCCAACATGTGAAGTCTTCAATTGAGCAACTTGTGAATCCCAGTCCGATTCCCATATATATACAAGATTGTAGCCAGCTGCCTTGATGTCCTCTAATCGTTTCATTGTTTGACGATTAACTTCGCCAAATGTCATGCCCGATCTCCGACCCTGTTGATACTGAATATCATCTTTGTGATACTTCTTCAAATCGGCATGAAACCAACTACCAAGAAATTCATAAACTGTGTTTGTATCCTTATCATAACCATCAACATACATATGTAAATCTTTGAGTTTATAGTTCCGTTTACCATCCAAATCTATAACAAGCTTCGCCGACGTTGTGTGTGCTATATAATCCAACCATTGATTTTCTTTGATAGAGGCATTCTGAGATTTGGTCAGTGATTGTAGTATACCCACTGAGTCCTTGGGCATACACTCATTTCTCCATATGTTCACCGCCAATTGAGCCAAAGTTAGATAGCTGAATGGATCGAACTTATTATCGGTAATTTTAAGAAAACAATCTCTGAAAGCAAACACTGCACGGCGTAGGATGGTCACATCGTCATGGCAATATCGTGCAATCTCTTTTGGATTTTCAAATATAAAACACTTGCTCTTTTTCTCATGCCACCATTTGTATAATTTTTGATAAGCTTCTGGTTGAAGTATCTCGGGATTGTAATACTTGATATCGGGATAAAGTCCCATATAGTGTTCGTTCTCTTTTGTATTGAAAAGATGTGGATAATATCCCTTCGTGATTTCATGTTCAAAGCCAAACATTTCCGGAAGGGAATGCAATGGTCTTGTCATAAACATATATGAATCAATAAATCTTACATTTCCAATCCTCATACATAGAATGTCTGCACCTGTATATAATATATCTTGTGGAGGTTTTCGTTGTACATTGATGATATGTTCGACGATTAATCTAAAATCGAATTTTGAACCGCAATGAGCAACGAAGGTATGATTATCATGTTTTTTGAGATATACCCATTCCAGAAAGTCATCTATTGTTTTGTGAATTACAAATGAACCATCGTGATATTGACTTTCGCAATGATTAACAATCAATCTGCCGTTGTCATTCATTGTTTCAAAATCAAAACAAACAATGGTTTTATAGTCCAATATGGGTTTCGGTTGAACCTTTGTCATGTAACACTTATGCTCATGCACATTACAAACGATCTTACAATTAGGACATGACTTGTATCCACATATATGTTTCTCATTGGGATTAAATATAACATTGCACGTCTTACATTTGTGAACCTTATCACATGTTATCAGGTCGGTATGAAGATTGTAGCAGTCCTGATTCATGAACTTACGATTGCAAATTTCACAATGATGCCATTGTTTGTTTCCAGGTGTTAATCGTGTTTCTTTGTTTGCAAAGATACATCTTTGAGACTTGCATTGTGGACACGATGGTCGATAAGTCTTGCCTCGAAAACAATCGATACGTGTAATCGGTTCATAGTGATTGTCATGTAAGAGTATGTGATAACTATCATTATAACTTGAATAGTCATTGTGTTCGTTAAAGTACGGCGGGTAATACATGATTGGATCACCGCCAAGTCTTTCAGTGATACCCCACACAAATATGTTAATTTCATAATGTTTTTCTAAAATAGAAAAGTCTTCTATATTGATTCCATTTTCATCCTTTTTCGGAAACAATTTCAAACGCAGCTGATTAGATATCGTTGTAATATTGCCTCTATGATTGCTAGCATCTCTTTTGAGTTGCTTCCATTTGTTTTCATATTGATTCTTTTTTATGAGATTATCACTCAACATCTTATCTAATTTTCGTTTCCTATGTAAAAGTTCCAAAGATTTAATACCACAATTGTTGCGGGATTCAATCTTAATCACACATTGCTTCAGTCGTAAATCTACACCATTCTTCGGAGCTGCCATGCAACGAGAGCCTTTACCTTCTGGTGGTTTAGAAGAATAGTACTCAACTTCAATGTCTTTGGCAACTTCTACAGACTTTTTCGAACTGTCTCCGCCTTTTGGACTTTGTAACATCTCTTCAAATTTCATCATCACATCTTGGCGATCTGAACCTTTGACCCATTTTGATGTGGTCCCATCCTCGAACACCGCTCTCATTGATACTTGCTCAACTCCTTTTGTCTTCTCCGGTAACCAATAGTTTAGACTGCTACCATCGGGACCAGCTCTTTCAAGAAACGTTGTAAAGGGAACCTTAAGTTTTTCAACATCGGTACTGAATTTCTTGATATGTCTTTTTGAATCTCCGACGGTATACTTATTGATTTCATCAAGTCTACTTTGTTCTTTGGCAGGCTTCTTATTTTGCTTGGTCCACTGTCGTCTTGTAACTTTTTCAACCTTATCTTTTGATTTCCGATACTTCTTCTTGTAATCACGTACAGCTTTCGTTTGTTCTTCACCTGTTAGGTTTTTATCTTGTAAATCTTGCCAATCGTCGGTTGTAAGCTTATGCCGAGCCATAGGATTTTGTTTCCGTTTTGATTTGGGGGGCATCGTCCTATACTATATAAATTATATTTTTGTGACGTCCGCTTTTCGACGTTTTTCACGCCTCATTTGTTTTTTCATTTTGATACGCTTTTCAATATTATCAACGGCTTTACGATAATTGCCAACACCCGTATATTCTGCATTAGATCGTTGAAATACTACGTCACCCGTTATTGTACCAGTGCTCGTTTTGTCTAACGGTGCTACCATGATAGGAGATATCCTACGTGGGGGCTTCGTTGGAAGAGCGGGGTCTTTGATGGGCTGTTGATACACCGGTTGTCCTGATGGAGTACCATGGTCTAAGGCGGTTCTACTTTTGTTAGCAGTTGTCTTTTTAACAACTGGTCGGCCTCGTAAGCCTTTCAGCTTTTCAGCTTGTGTCATCTTACCCTTCTTTTTAATCCCGTGTTCGGCTCTATGTTCGGCTCCGCAAGATTTCAATTTTGCTATCCAAGTTTCTCTTGACATGTATATACTATACTAATATAAAATCACGCAAAATGTTTCCCGATCACTAATATATATAATATAATTCAATTCTGGAAACATTTAACGTTTTTTTGATTGTCGTAGGTCAGATCAAGAAATATTATTTTCTTAGGGTATCTTATAGTTACTTAATGCCAGTTAAAGGAGAGAAGATTACCGATAGTGCAACATTGGAACGCCTTGCGAAAATGAGGGAGAAAGCTCTTGCAACTCGCCAAGCCAAAGCCAAACAAAAACAAGATGTCAAGATGGCCGAACAACTTAAGGAATCTCAAAAAGTTGCCGACGCACAAGAAACCATCATGAAAGCTACAATTAAACCTATTCCCGAACCCGAAAAGCAACCCGAAGAATCAATCTCGGAACCGGAAGTAGAACATGTCATTGTCAAGAAACCAAAAGCCCCTAAGAAGAAACCGAAAAAGCAGGTAGTCATCGTTGAATCTGATAGCTCTCAATCGGAAGAAGAGCCTGAAGTGATCGTTAGGAAGTCTACTAGACGTAAACAAAGCCGAGTTGCATCTCAATCACCACCACCTCGAAAACGAGACGCTGAGATGGACCCGAGTTATGACAAAGCCTACTCATCTCTATTTTTAAGTCTATAGTATATGAAGTTCCAAAGACTGAAAGATAAGAATTACAATATTAAGATTCCGAAGAAGAGTGCTTTTCCGATCGAGACTCCGGACGACTTTATTCAATTACCGATGGTAACACTTGCAAATTCCAAACGCGGAGGTGCTAAAACAACAAGCCTTACTCATTTACTACGACTGATGCAATACAACAATGCATTGGAGAGGATTATATTGGTGTCGCCGACATATGAGAATAACAAACACTATTTTGAAGACCTTCCTTTAGACGAGAGTGATGTCCTTGAACCGGAGATAGATGTTATTCCTCAGATTGAAAACATATTAGATGAGGAAGCTCTTGAATACGAAGAATATGTTGAGAAAACAAAACGTTATAAAAGACTCATGGACATGTTACACAAGAGTGAGATGAGTGTGTACGAAATACCCGCCGACTTATTATTGGAATTTGCCGATGAAAACGATAACATTGCACCACCACAATACAAATACAAGGTTACCAATAGACCACCATCTGTAGCAATATTTTTCGATGATTGTTTAGACTCACCCGTGTTCAGGCCCAAATCGGGATTGGGGCGTTTCGTGATAAGTCATAGACACAAAGGTAAAACAAAGAACATGGGCTCGATCGGCTGCTCACTCCTTTTCGCCACACAAGCATACACAAGCAATGGAGCGGGACTACAACGAGCTATAAGATCAAACCTGACCCACATCCTACTTATGAAGACGAAAAATCAAGATGAGCTGAAACAGATTTCTCAAGAGCTTGGCGGTGAGGTAACTCCCGAAGAGTTCTATGATGTCTTCAATCAAGCAGTCCAAGATAGATATGACTTTCTCTTTATCGATTTGGCAAAGAAGGAGTGTCACCCAAGTATGTTCAGAAAAAACTTCAATGAGTTTATTCTTCCAAGTCAAGTAGACCAAAAAAATCCCGCCATATCTTAAGCTCTTCAATGTCAATTGTCGGGCGGTCCTTGAGCTCTAATTGATATTTCATAAAATATATTTTATCTTGAAGTTCTTTTGGTAAATTATTAAATGTGGTTGGCATCAGATACTATCTATTCCAATAATCTTTTCCATACGGAACGAAGATCTCGGCACCCTTCTTAACATTTTTTGTAAGCTTCACATTTCCAACAGAATTTATTTTGGCATTCTGAGAACAACCGGTTCGTTTTGCATCTCGTGCTGTACAACTATTGTATTTGCCGGCTATTGAGTTGGTTTTTTCAGCATCAAAGAATGTATTGGCATTCTTTTGCCAAATGTGAGTTCTATCATTCATCGGTGGCAACTGGTCAGCATCAAGTTTTATTGTACCGACCGTGTATCTTCCGATCGTGGTCCCCTTTTTCAAATCAACTCTTGCAAATCCACCTTGACCAGCATCGGGTATGGTAGACTCTTTTACTATCACTTGTCGATGGACATAACACATTGGTGACCACTTACATGTCATATTCTTACATCGTTGTCCATCCTTTTTGATAGCGATACATCGTTCACACGGTGTTCGTTTCATCTTATAGTATAGAACGTTAAATGTTTCCAATATTGAATTATAGTATACATATTAGTGTTTTGGATACATTTAACGCTATTTTAAAAATTGTCTTATAGCTGGTACAAAGTGATTCCACTTTCTCGTATGTACATATTTATCAACGATCTTATTACTACCGGGAAGACGTACTCGAACACGTTTACCTTTTGTATCTCTCTCGATCGAGTATACATCTGTTCCGAAGTATGCATTCAACGCTTTACAAATAACATTTGGGTATATCTTTGAGCCCGTAAATCCTATCATAAAGAATTCTTTGAATTTCTCAATATCGATGTTCCAAGATGGATTGTTTGATAACTCTAAGGTATCAATAGCTCCATTTTGATAAAACAAACTCCATAATATATGATTTTCGTTTTGATAGAACATTTTGAATTTTCGAACAAAGTTGATCAATTTCCTATTCCACAAATCCTTGACAAAATGCTCAGGTATATCTTCTTCAAATTGATTTTGAAAATGATACTTGGCTATTTGAAGCTTATCGGTCATTGATGATTGATTCTTATATACCAATGGGTTCAGTTTTTCATGTATATCTACAATATCAGTATTTTCGATGTTTCCATATGCAAAATACGCCGTTGCATCGAACTCGTCCAATTTATTCCAAACGATTTCCTTTGAACCGTTGTACATTTCAAAATTGATATAACCACATTTTTCAAAAAAGTAACTATAGACCGAGTCATTCCTTGCTAAATATTCCTCTTGATATATTAATGCTAATTTTCGATAGATTGGACAATCGGGTGCATTGTATGGCATCGTAAATCCTTTGGTAATCTTTTCATACTTCTTATAGAATAGATGTAATTCATTAGTATGATATTGTCTTACTCTCCCCAGGTTTTGGAAGAAGTTTCTCGGTTCTACGGTATTTGGGTCGAGAAAGGCGAACTTTTTGTGGAAATGCAATCGTTCATAATTGACACCGACGGTGATCGATACATTGCTAATGATTAATCGTTTTGTCGACCAAACGGTATCCACATCACAAGTCGTTTGTTTATCGTTGTCATCGGACATTGCATGATAGCACATGATATCATCTTTTTCCAAGTTGGTCTCTTGTAAAATGATATCTTTGAATGTATCCATTCCATAACAATAGATGCCTTTTCCTTTTTTGAAGTCAGTTTTGTATGGATAGAAGAGAGTGATATTATATCCTTTGTTTAATTCATCTATCAATGATTGTCTCCATACATCTTTGTTATCGTACTTGATGACCCTTTGTGGTGGTGGAATGAACTCATTACCAAGTGTTAGCACTCTTTCAGGTCGCAATAGGCCGAGCCATTCTATCATCGCTTTATGAGGAAAGGCATCCATTATGATTATCTTTTTGGCATTCCTCATCAATTGGAGAAACACTCGCCAGTTTTCCGGAAGATGTTTATGATGTGTTGTTTCATTTATCAATACCGATTTGAAAGTTTCTAATTCATCCAAAACGATGATATCAAATGATTTTTCTTGGTCATCAAATGGGTCAATAACTTTGTATTGACTCTCCATGGACATGGTCAATCGTTTCTTCTTTGTAATAGCCGGGTCTTTCGGTTTGAATGACTTGTAGTTTTTGAATCCCAAATGATTTAATCGAAAGGTGACGTTGTTGGCATAGGAAATTCTGGGAGAGTACCACATAACACTTGATCGTTTTTCATATTTCTCAAGATAATTGATAGTCGCTTTAGTCTTGCCAACCCCCATGTACGATGTAAGGTATATAATCGGTGATTGATTCAATGCTTGATGAATGTCTTCGCAAGATAGATATCTTTCATCATTCATATACATGTTTGTTTCTACATTACAATTTTCAATAAAGTTCACACAATTTCGATCATATTCAAACAACTTTGGATAGAATCGTAAGAGTAAATTCTTGATAAAGTTATCGCCGGGATTGAAGGAATCCTTCGATCGATTCCAATAGTCTTCGTACCTTTCAAGTCGCTTTCTATCGTCATCCTTTTGAGATACCCATTTCAAAAATTGTTCCATTGATATATTACTATGATATGCCCAAAGCATTATCACCCATGTGATAGTATGATGCAATTCATGTTCTTGACCTCTCGGCTTATTGGGTATCATCGATAGGATTTGTGGATACGATGTCGTATACCAATTGAAATCTTTTGGAATATCTAATTGAAAACCCACTATCTTGCTCAAATCAATGGTAGAATGTTGTTTCTCCAAGTTTTCATCATCTTGAAACTCCCAATCTAATGTGCTTGCATCGATACTATCTTCATCGAAATCTACCAATACACAATGCTTTGTCAAGATCGGACTACCTTCAATATACTCTTGAATTCTTATTTCATTAGGTTTCGATTGATTAATACATTTGAAGTTTCGATTTGATGTGTAAATACCATTATCTACATATTTGATATCAGATGTCCATGTTCGAAAGGGTGCCATATCATTCAAATTTTTGAAGTAGTAATTTGATAAGACGATATGGTATGACCAATTTGGTATTCCTTTTTTCGGAAGAATCGAACCACTAATTTGCATATTGGCATTTGGGAATTTATCGAGAATAGTTGTTTTTAATACGTTTAGATTTATTTCTTCCTTCCCATCAATATCAAAGAATACCTTTCTTTTTACATGAGATTGTATAACTTCATTTATACCATGATTACTTTCTAACAATTTCGATAATTCTTCATCATTTACTTTTGTCCAAAGAGATGCTTGATGATTGGGACTTTCGGCTTTGATTGAAATTTGTTGAGCTTTTATGGTAGACAAGACATAATCTTGAGCCCCATACATTTTGGAAATATTCTTAATCCATTTGAGACCGAGATAATTAACAATAGCATGCTTACTTTTATCAATGTTTGCGAAATCCATATATACTTATATATACATAATATTCTTTAAATATGTTTATAAGAATAAGCGATGAATGTTGCCAAAACACTAATATATATAATATAATTCAATTCTGGCAACAAATAGCGTTTTTTAACATTGCTCGACGACATCGTTGATATTCCCTCATTTTTTCTCGATGCAATTCTTTGTGATTTTCGTACCATGTTTTTTGATGCTTACGGTTCAAAGCCCTCGTTTCTTCAATATGAGCCTCTCTATACTTCCTTTGAGCTTTAAGTTGTGCCTCGGTCAGAGCCATCTTAATATATATACTTATATTTATTTCTTAAATGAAAACAAAGAAATAACTGGTAAAAGTTCTTTTTAATTTTCTCTATCTCTATTCCCAGGGAAATACTTAGCGAAAAACAGTTTTCAATTTACGATCATGATGACACTACAGTATCAGTACGCAGTACGCACGCACGAAGACGGTAACGTGGCGGTCACCAGATCAAACGACAAAAAGGCGTCCCTTAAGCGTCCCTTAAGGTGGCTCTTAATGTGGCTCTTACATTCTTATCGTATCTTATCATCGTATCTTATCATCGTATCTTTGTCTTATAGCCGCCAACAGGCTATTTTCATCACTTTTCACAAAAGTTCCCGCCGCCAGCCACCGTCAGCACAGCTTTCGCACAGCTCGCTTGTTTTCTTCAACCTTCTTAAAGGTAAAAATATGGACGAATCTTCTCCCCTTGTTGTGACTTCTCGCAAGCCTAACAGTGCAGGTGCAATATGGGATCCGTTGCGTCAGCTGCCTACGTTTATGAACCGCTCAAAAAAAGCGAGAGTCGGATCTGCTCGCTGTGTTTCGTTAAAGTTCGAGAACAATATGTATGTTCGTTGTGACAATAAGTGTGCATACGGTGGAGTATTCTGTTCGCAAGAGCCACACCGCATCGAGACTTGTGAGAAAGTGCTTTCGATAGAAGGAGCTCCAGCCTTATTTGTCAAACAGTGCGAGCGGCTTCAGAACTCGGATGACCCCTCGGTTTATACCTCTATTGTTGATACGTTGCACAAAAAAGTTGTTGTTCCTTGTTTCGCCGCCGTTAGTGCAGCGGATCAAGAAGACGTATTTGAGGCAGGCGTTTCTGACGACTTTTCAACTTTAGGTCAAACCTGTGATGCGTTTCTTGACAGTTTAGAAGGAAGCAGAGGTTCTTTTTTTTCTAGGCAAACTCAAAATACCGGTCAGCTTTCCTTAAGTATGGCCAGGCTCAGTGTTGATTCGCCGCTTTCTTCGCCAGTGACAATCCGCCAGCCGGGCACAAAACGCATCACAAAACCACCGCCAGCCAGTACCAGTTCAGAACCTATTATTTCAGTTCCAGAAACCCCAGTTCCTTCTGCTCAGTCCAGTCCCAAAAAAAGTGAACTTTCTGACCGGATGACTCAACTGGAAACACGCATCGAAGAACTGACCCGTGAAAACTCTGAGCTGAAAGTTTCCCTTTCTGAGAGTGAAGCTGAACTTCTCCACGCTGAGACTGAACTTTCTGAAAAACAGGACCATATTGACCAGTTGACTGCTGCAAACCTTGAAAACTGTACACTGACTAACCAACTGAACCAGGAAATAGCTGCTTTGAAAAGAGCACCGGCCACCAAGATCCGGGTTCTGAAGTCCCCTGACAGAACTCCGGATGACAAAGACCAACGGATTGCCGAGCTTGAAGCTGAAGTTGAAACTTTGCAGGGAAAATATGAAGACCTTAAGGCCCGTTATACAGCACTTAACTATAAAGCACATAAAAGAATAGTTGAACTGGCAGCAGAAGCAGAAGAAAAGAAACTGAAAAAAGCAGCAGCTGCAGAAAAGAAAGTTAAGGGTAAAAAGAAAGCAGATCCGGACCCAACACCACAGTTGACAGAAGGTAAAAAGAAAGCAGATCCGGACCCAACACCACAGTTGACAGAAGAAGAGAAAGAAACAAGGATGTATGACTATATGTATAGAGAGTTTCCAGAGACAAAGCCTGACGACTGGGTGTTTACAACTGACGCTGGTATACACTTTGAAAAGTCCGGGTGAGTGACTGTGTTCTGTTTGTTGTTTTGTTTGCAGGTTTTCAAGACTTCTAACTTACCTTCAAGTTATCTTTATCTTCAGGTAGATATGCCTGTAACGACCCGTTCTCGTTCTATGTCTACAGCAGCCGAATCTGTAACCGAGTCAGCAGCAGCAGCCAAGCCTGTAGTTTTTAAGAAGAACTTTAGATATGGTATCGGCATAGCATATGGACCTAACTGTAGTGTAGGTTACTTACCTGGTGCATATTACAAGGACCAAGCACCTGCACCAACTTCTGTTGAAACTAAGCTCCGATCAGAAGTAGACCACTGGAAAGAGTGCTATTATCGAGCTGTTGAAAAAGTGACTGAGTTAGAGAAGCAACTCAAATAAATAGTATGTACTCTTTTAATAATGGAATAATAGTATTGTTGTATTATGTTACTGTTTTGTGCAGATATGGCTCCCAAACAATCTACTCTTGCTGGTGCCGAGGCTCACTCTGATGGCGGTCCAGTGAAGAGCCCCCGAGGACACGGGGGTAAGAAACTCCTGTATGCAATTAGAGGTGGCCCGAAGGCTGGGGTGTACCGAAGGTGGTACCAGGCTGTTGATGCCGGCTTCAAGTCAAAACAGGGTGCAGGGAATGGTGTATCTTTTGAGGAACATGAGATTGATATTGCTGAAAAATGGGCATTTGACAATTCCAATCTGCAACCCGAGGGCAAGGCTGCTGTTCTGCAGCAGTCAATCAAGGACAAGCATATTCTTGTCAGAGTTCTGTTTGTGACCATAATCTTCTCTGTGGTTTTCCAGCTCACCCATTTGGGTGTTGATTTCATTGGTTATTGGAATGATTGCACCGATAAGACCAATCGTAAGTTAGCTGTCTGTATAGGCAATATGGAGCTCAACTTATTCCTCCTCAAGTATGAGGTTGAAATTACTGCTTTCTGTTATGCACAGTTTATTGCATTGATGGGAGCCTTATTTGTTTGGCTGGTAGGTTGTGTAGCCTAAGAGAAACATTATTTGTAGCAAGTAATAGTAATATTGACATTTAATTTATGTGTATGTTGCTTGCAGTTGCTCCTGAGGAGAAAGGCAAGAGGCCTATGAGTGAATTGGACGATGCTGATGCTGCACCTGCACCTAAGGTATCAAATCTACATTTTCATTCTTGATATTCTTGTAAATTTGTCTTAGATATGTATCATGTGTGCATTTTCAGGCACCCTGCTGCAATATGTGTGATGTATTTGAAGGGATATTCCCATGTCCAATTTCTTCATGTCAGAAGATGAGATGTATTTTCTGCATATCTACAGATTGCTGTATAGATTGTATAATAGCATATTCAGGCAGAATAGATATAGATGCAGAATTGATTTCTATAGAAAGTGAACGTAGCATAGAAAGGGAGTATGACTTGGAGGACCGTGCATATCAGGCCCTTTACTGTGGGTTTACTACCCCAGAGGAGGATTATTATGTAAATATTCCTAATGAATATTATTGGTCTGATTGATATTACAGGTGACCCGTACAGTTGCCAAGAAGCAGGAGAGGCTCGCAGAGAAGGGTAAGAAGCTTTTAGCCCTCAAGAATTCTCCTATGAAACTCAGATCAGATATTAGGAAGCTGTCCATTGGTTATCTTCCTCATCAGAGAGGAACTTGTAACAATAGGGGATTAATGGCAAAAGCTCGCACTGTGAAGAATGTGGAAGAATATGTGAACCGTGTTAAACCAGATTTTGAAGTTGCTGTTTCTGAAATAGTCAAGAGGGAAGAGTTATTAGCCAAGGGTTCCACTAGCAAGTAAACAATATTCTTACTTTTCTATTGTAAATGTATTTTGCAGATGATGAGGTAATTATTATTGAGGATGAGGATGAGGATGCTGCTGAGGATGCTGCTGAGGATCCTGATGATGGTAATGATGATGGTGATGGTGATAATAATTCTGAAGATTCCTCAGAATCAGATGATCAGGTAATTATTGACCCTTTCATATTAGGAAATGTATTATAATGATTCTTAGATTAGTGTGTTGTGTTCAATACAGGATTTACCTGAATTTCAATCTCAAGTTGATAAGGAATGGGCTCTTCTGAATACAGCTTTATGCCAATTTTCTGGCGAACCTAGCGAACTGGCATATGGTTCCTTGTTAGGAAATCCTGATTATCCTCATGCCCAAGAATATTTTCGGGAGGAGCCAAAACCCTTGGTTTTGAATAAGCATCTGAAAGCAGTCATGAGAAAAGTGAGCAAAAAAGATTCCAATGGTTTGAGCTTATGTTGCATGGTTTGTAGGATGAAACAGACCCACGGACCCGATTGGAAATGGTAGATTGTTTGTGGTTTGACATTGCAGGTTGAACCTTACATTGAAACAGATGCAATGTGCAACATCTGCCGTAGGATAATGATCAAAGTGATTGGATGTCACCTTCCCAGTTGTAATAATTTCCTGTATATTGAAATATGCAATAGGTGTGGTAAAAGAGTGTGCAAGGACCATCTGGTTAGGATATCTGAAGAGATTATGGCAGCTACATGCTATCCTTGCTGTAGTAAAATGGGAATTTCATAGATCGGTATTGTGCCTTGTATCAGGCGGAAGTTGAGGAGAATGTGGACATACCAATTGTATACTGTTACAATTGTCATAGAGAGACATTTGTTCAAAATTGTCGTCAGTGTAGACAATTAGTTTGTAG
Organism: Cymbomonas tetramitiformis; assembly: GCA_001247695.2. Taxonomy (NCBI): domain Eukaryota; kingdom Viridiplantae; phylum Chlorophyta; class Pyramimonadophyceae; order Pyramimonadales; family Pyramimonadaceae; genus Cymbomonas; species Cymbomonas tetramitiformis. The sequence goes on along the minus strand of LGRX02015649.1, from coordinate 1,727 downwards.
GCAATGTGTCTCCCGGGTTTATGCTGATAATACACCATTGTGCATTCCTTGTTTTTGTAAAATCTTCGGGGGTATCTGGTAACTGGAATAAATTCTCATGTAGAATAAACAATAATTAAATAATATTTGGTGATATTGAATGCTTTCAGGATTGGTTTTGCAGGAGTCTTATCGGTATTTACCGGAAGAAGAAAACGAGCAGTGTTCTTTATGCTATCGTATGTGCAATAGAATTTGTTATGAATGTGAAAAATATGTGTGTCGGAGGCATCGGTACTATTTGGAAGTTAGAAATCCAAACCCCACTCATGGAGAACCTACATGTCTTACCTGTGTCAAGTTTTATTGTCGATTAGATTACAGTTATTAGATAATATTTTTGATCAATTTCAATTCCAATAAAGTTTCGATTATTAACTTTGCATACTTTGCCAGTTGTTCCGATACCCATGAATGGGTCCAGTACATTATCATTTTCATTTGAATAAGTTTTAACAATCCATTCTAATATGTCATAAGGTTTGGCAGTTGGGTGTTTACTTTTGTAATTACCATTAGCAATACTTATTACAGATTTCGGGAACCGTTTCCCATTAGATATAGTATCGATTCTCGGACTGTTTCCAGTGTACAGCTCAGTGCGTCTGCCCGGGACACGTGTGTACGCTTTACCGTCAATCATTTGTGGATTATAGGTTGGTAATTTATCATAGAATATGTATAACATTTCGTGTGATCGGAGTGGTTGATGATTGCAATGATAGAATCCAGAACTCATCGATTTCTGCCATACAATATCATATTTGAACATTCTTTCATTGCTGGATATTAATTTATGTCCGAACCGAGTTGTACAAAAAAATACATATGCAGTTCGGGGTTTACCGATACGTTTCAGTTCTTTCCATAATCGATCTAAATCAATAATTTGGTTATCAAATTTACATGCAGTTTGATTATAAGGCAAATCTAAAATAATTAAATCAATTGAATTAGTATCAATGTTCGGTAAAATATCAAAACAATCAGCGTTGAATATTTGGGTTTCCATAAGATATCGGAAGAGAAAAACGGTAAATGTATCCCAAACACTAATATATGTAATATAATTCAATATTGGCAACAATTGCCGTATAGACTTATAAATCACGCGGAATGTATCCAAAACGGTAATATGTTATATAATATATGATATGGGCAACATTTAACGTTCTACTGATCGATCACGGGGAATGTATCCAAAACAGTAATATATGATATAATATATGATATTGGCAACATTTCCCGTGTTCCAAACCGGGGATATACTAAAGTAATATATTCTCACTTTGGAACACAATAGATATATGTTAGCGAGCTTGGGGAAGCGAGCGATGCAAGACTGGCGTGGGCGGTAAGTAGGCGGTCACGGTGTCGGCTTATGCAGATTTGCCATAGATAACCATAGGTGCTCACTACATGGGAAGCGTTCCGAAATACTGGGAAATCCTGGCAAAATACAGAAGGTACTTAAGGAATACAGTTGTATTTAATAAGGATACTCACCCTCTACACGCTTCCCATGTAGTAGGGGGTAGGGTAGTGAGGAGGTAAAAGACAAGTGGATAGTGTGTGGAGAGCGAGTGAGGGGATAGCAAGGGGGTAGGGTAGTGAGGAGGTAAAAGACAAGTGGATAGTGTGTGGAGAGCGAGTGAGGGGATAGCAAGGGGGTAGGGTAGTGAGGAGGT
>LGRX02015648.1:0-19097 GCA_001247695.2 Cymbomonas tetramitiformis | reverse complement strand
GTTGGGGTGGAAAGGCGTCAAGAGGCGGGGGTTGTGAGTGTTGGCGGAGAGGCGACGCTGGAGTGGTGCCTTGTTGCTTCGCCTTACTTTCCGCTCTTTTTCTCGCCATTCCTATCCAACGGGAGCGGATCGGACAAGGTGACTGGGCGGTCATCCGATTTACGGGGAATCTGCAGGATCAACAGTATCACTATCACTGTTGATCGCCGACTTTCCTTCCGTCATTAGTGATGACCGTCATTCAGGAGACGGATCGTCTGATCTCACTCCCCGGATCGAGGAAATGAAGGATCACGAAGTGGCTGTTCGCCTCCACCTTCGAAGTCCAAGTGTCGCAGAGTGTCGCTCTTAAGTCGGAAATTGGTGAAAATACTTCACTTTTCCTACCTGCTGACGATTGCTGCGTCTTTCTTCTTCGTTTCCTAACGCAATTTTTCTTCCCTGCCCGCCCACCCTTAAAAATGGGTTCTCCAACTCAGGCTCCGATCTGACGCTGGAGTGCTGCCTTGCTGCTTCGCCTTACTTTCCGCTCTTTTTCTCGCCATTACTACCCAACGGGAGCGGATCGGACAAGGTGACTGGGCGGTCATCCGATTTACGGGGAATCCGCAGGATCAACAGTATCACTGTAGATGTTCATGCATGCTTCAGCTTGATGCTTCTACCTTCTTAGCTCAATTCAAACGCATAAAACTATCGCAATACTACTGATACTGATACTCAAACTTGAGTGGAGCGCGCTTACTCCTAGCAAAGTAGCAACTCGCGATGAGCAAACGCATAGCCTTGATTACGTGCCATTGCTTTGATAACATAATCCAGCAACTCGAACACGATGACAGCGATTTAGAACAAGCGCTTTCTAAGTATGGGCATCATGTGGAAACTAAAGTGTGGACCGACACAGCAGTCGACTGGTCAGCATACGACCTTTGCGTGCTCCGCACAACCTGGGATTATGCTGATAATCCAGAAAAGTGTGAAAAGTTCCTCCATTGGGCTCGAAGCGTAGAGGAGTTAGGGGTCATCCTTACTCACAACTCGAGCATTTTACGGTGGAACTGCCACAAAGTAGGTGTCCTTTTCTTTTACGAGTTGTTGGGCTTTAGCCGTTTTTTCGCACGACGTTCAACTAACCCGTTTGTTCTTCTGCGAATAGGGATATCTTCTTCATTTCCGCTCAAGAGGAGTCAACACACCGGATATGACTGTGCTTACCGCAGGGAAGAGTTTTAACGTTGCGACCTTCTTGGAGATGCAACCTTGGCGACAGGTGCACTAGTTATTTCCACCTTCCCGCAAGCGCGTACATCTTTTCATATTCTGATTGAAACGTCTTCTTTCCGCAGGTGATTGTAAAGCCGGCTATTGGGAACACCGCAAATGGTGTCATGCGTTATGATCGCAAAGGTATGCGCTTGCCCCTTTGCTACGCACTTTGAGTCGCGGATGTGATGATCATTCTCCCTTCCGAAAAAGATTTAACTGTTTCTTCACACCATTCGGCGGTCTCGTGGCTGTGAACTTATGCGGAGTTTTGTAATATGCTCGAGTCCCGGAACGGAAATCGGGGAGGTCACGCACGGGTTCCCTACTGCACAGTCTCCAGCTTGCCGATTCTTATCAAGGGACAGCAGGACCTGGCAGTTTAACGCGCTTTGTTTTACCACTCTGTGACTTTTTCTTTCCTTCAGAGTTCTTTGCGTGGGCCTCGTTCAGACGCAGGAGGGCGCCTTCAGTCATATGTGGAAGAACTGCTGATGAAGGGGGACGTGATTTTGCAAGAATACATTGATGCGGTGGAAACTTGTGGCGAGTATTCTTGCATCTTCATTGCGGGAAAATTTTCGCACGGAGTGCTGAAACGGCCGGTAAAAGGGGACTACAGGTAAAACGCCCGCTGGATCTCGGTGCTCTGTGTGCTACTTGCTGCATATCACGGGCACGAAGCCGCATAGTTTTCAATCTGCGCCGTTTAAGGATACTCAGAGAGCATCGTGGCACGCTTGAACTATATCTGCACCACGCACCTATCCACACTTGTTATGCACCAAGTTGGCTGTGCTCTTATCCTTGCACGGCTGTGCTCTTATCCTCTTCCTGATCACACCGAACTCCTGTACATCTCAAGTAAATCATCAAATGCTTGTGCAGGGTGCAATTGGAGTTTGGTGGTGATGTTGAAGCGGCGGATATCCGTGCGTACCCTCTATTCTCACTAGATGCCGGAGATGATATATCATAAACCCTAATTAGAGGTATGCTGCGTTTCGTGGCTAACGATGGGCTTGCGACAGTTTCGGGTCAATGCTGGAAAAAGCTGTGTGCAAGTCCTTACGACGTGCTCAGCTTGTTAGCTTCTCCAGCAAGAGAGGTGTGGGCGCCTAGGCGCACAATCTCCTGTCTGACGCTCACCACGGATCAAAGGCATTGTACCGTGCCTTCAAAGGCCATTACCGAGACATGGCAGTGGTGATGTGTCGGCTTCCTCCCAAGTCCTTACTGAGACACGGCGCTGGTGCGAGGGCGGCTATGCAGCTCCCCGCGTGAGGGAGGCCGCCGAGAGGTGCCTGAGCGCCCTGCCGGAGTTCCGCGCCGAGCTCGTGCACGCTCGGTTCGACCTCGTGGACCCAGGCCCTCCACATAAACCGATACTGATAGAGGCCGAGCTCATCGACTCTGACCTTTTTCTCGAGGAGTGCGACGGCGCCACCGAGGTGCCCTCCCCTTGCGGCACCAGCTAGCTGCCATCCGGAGGACAGCTTGACGCACTCACTATCCTCCGCTCTTCTCTGACGAGGGAAGCTCGCAGGCCGGCGTGAGCAGTGCTGGCAGGGTGCGGCGCTCCCCAGGGAGGGGTCGGTGCGGCTGCACTTCTCACGGACGGAAGTGGTGTGATGTGTCCGTCAGAGGTTGGCGCACGGGATCCTCGGGGTTTTCCCTCCGCCCTGCTACATGATCGTGCACAATGTCGCCAAAAAGCACAACATTGGGACCCTTGCGCGAAGCTGCACTGCATTCAATGTGGCAGAGGTGAGCCCCGGGCATTTTTGGTTCTACAGTGTCGGGCACCTTGGTATGAGGCGATTCGTTGCTTGAACTAGAGCATAATTTGGCAGCCTACTTTTAGCTGGCAGGAGATCGTTTGCTCGAGATGCATGCCGGCTTTTGGTGAGCGTGGCAGTGTCTGCGGGTGGCTCTTGCCATAGGGCAAGCTGCAGGCCACAGAGTGTACATTTTTACGGACACAGGGAATGGTGGCGCATGGTTAGCTGCAGGCCACAGAGTGTACATTTTTACGGACACAGGGAATGATGGCGCATGGTTAGCTGCAGGCCACAGAGTGTCTATCTTTACGGACACAGGGAATGATGGCGCATGGTTAGCTGCAGGCCACAGAGTGTACATCTTTACGGACACAGGGGAATGATAGGCGCATGGTTGGCTGCAGGCCACAGAGTACATCTTTACGGACACAGGGAATGATGGCGCATGGTTAGCTGCAGGCCACAGAGTGTACATCTTTACGGACACAGGGAATGATGGCACAGTCATTCAAAGGGTACATCGGTCATAGGACGGAAGGGGATAATTGGAAAGGGGATAGTAGACTCATGGCGGGGCACGGAGATGACTTGTTTGCAGATGTGTTTGGTTGGAAACGACCGAGTCAACGTGTTTGGTGACACCCGAAGGCACTATGTTCATATCCACTTTGCTTCCTGAGCACTCATCAAAGTTGCTTTCAAGACGCCTGCAACAACCTGGGACAGATGCGGTTCGGTGCATGAGCGTCGCCAGGGCTGTGGGGCGCGGCACTCGCTCCGTCAGGGCTGTGGGGCGCGGCACTCGCTCCGCCAGGGCTGAGCAGCGTTGCACTCGCTGTTTGAATCCGCATGCTTTGCTGATCATCTAAAGAACAACTCTCTAGCTTGAATGAGGTGTTCACTAGCTCGAAACCCTAAGAAACCCTAGCTTCAGTGTGCCTACGGAGCGGATTTCGGAGTCTGTATGCATGGCTGAGCTTGTTGAGGGAAAGAACGACTTCAAGTTTCTGTCAGGGTTGAGCTACCTGGAAACCTTAATAAACCTAACTTAATGGTTCAAATGACGATGTGTAGGAGGGAGTAACTCCCATGCGCCGATCAGAATCATAGGATCAGATCTGAGGGGTACGATAAAGATCATCTCCGCAATGGTAGATGAAGGGTCAGATGGCAAGAAGGTAGATCGGAATGGTGCAAACTGAACATATCGAAAATCCACGAAGTCGAGAATTCACAAAGTTACTGTGCTTGGTGCACTGTGAATGGGCAACGTGCCTACTGGGCAGTCAACGTGTTGTTGAAGTGTTGGTAAATTTGTATTCATCAATATCCACCGCGATACGGTACTTCCTATTGAATTCCAAAGGTCATCCCGGCTAAGACTGAGGGACACTGCACTTTTTTTTCAGGGAGCCACGGGGCTGATGCGCATGTGTCGATGAAGTATTTTCCCAAGCTGGCGGAGGTGACACACCCACTTTAACCACCAATCCCCTTGTTACTCACAAGTTTGTCTGCCATTAGTCCCTGCCTCACCTTTGTGCATGACTACTGTCCGCACAAAGCATCAACTCACTGTCAAACTGTAGCCACCTTTCCTATTAAAACGGCGCCGGCATCTCTTGTCAAAACCGTAGCAACTATAGCAACATCTGTTGGAATTCGAGAGTCTGTTTTCACAAAAGCAAGCGTAAACTTTCATTCTCAAAAGATATACCAGTTCGCAGCTTGAAACGCCGCGAACTTCAGCGCCCAGTCATTATTGATTGGGCAGTCTAAGTGAAAGTTCACTAAACGGAGTCCTACGTGTCACTGTCGTGTTCATACCGACCGCAGTGACACGCTTGAGTACCGATGAACTTATTACGCACTTGCCGATGGTCATCAATATCTAACGGCCACGATTAGTTCAGCAGATCTACAGATCTAGATCTAAGGGTTCCACAGGGTTTCTTTAGGGTTTCTTCAGGATTTGAGCATCCTGACTGCTGTAGAAGGTCTAGATAGTCATGCTTTACACCAAACTGATCAGCAGGCACTTGCAGATTCCAATACCCCTTCTAAAGGGTGACTGTCTAGTTGTCCTATTGCCAGTTCTTGGGAATGGTGCCCCTTCAGTCAGCAACACCCAGTTCTTGGGATGGTGCCCCTCCAGCTCCAGTTTATGGGGATGGTGCCCCTCCAGCTCCAGTTTATGGGGATAGTGCCCCTTCAGTCCTCAGTCTTCAGAGTTGGAGTTCTGCAACTTCATGATGCCCAGCCTTTCCCTGTGTGTAAGAAATGCTGGTAGGGGAAGAGGTTTGGTGAAGATGTCAGCTGTGTTGTCCGCTGAGGCGACATACATGGCTTCCACCATCTTGGACTTCACCAGCTCTCGGATGTACATGTTCCTCACCTCAATGTGCTTGGATCTGTTATTGTTGACATAGTCAGATGCCAAATGAATGGCCCCCTGGTTGTCACAGTACATCTGTACCGGGGTGCAGATGTCCACCAGGTCGGTCAGCACGTTAATGATGTACTTGACCTCCCTAGCCCCTTCAGACATGGCGATGATCTCAGCCTCGGTAGTTGACAGCGACACACATCTCTGCATGATGGAGGAGAAGATCAGTAAGCTGCCACATAGGTAGACTGCAATGCCAAATGTGGATCTCCTCGTGGTTTTGCACCCAGCATAATCAGCGTCAGTATATATGCATAGTGGTAGTGCTCCACTGGCCAGACCCAACCCCCTTAGCACAGAGGAGGTTGTCCGCAACACCAGCTCGTGGCCCATAGTGCCCTTAAGGTATCTGACAACCTGCTTCAGAGCCACAAAGTGCTCTGGGCCATAAGACGCACAAAAACGAGAGAGAGCATACACAGCAGCCATGATATCAGGGCGCGTGCACCTTGCAACCCACTGTAGCTGCCCAAGTAGTCCCCTGAATGGAATGGTGGCATCCTTACCATCAGATGGGGCAAGAGAGCACCCTAGAGACATAGGGAGGCTCGCTGGCTTAGCATCCTTAAGTCCATAGGTCTCAATCATCTGAGAGATATATCCAGACTGAGACAGATATGCCACCCCAGGGCCCCAGCGCACACCAATGCCCATCACAAGATCCAGCACACCCAAGTCCTTGCAGGCATACTGGGAGTTGAAGGCCGCCACAAAGTTATCATACCATGAACGGTTGTTGGTGGCCACAAGGTAGTCATCCACATATGCCAATATGATGACTGTGATGCCAGAGTCCCGGATGTAGTAGAGGCAAGGCTCAACATCACTGCGCCTCATCCTCTCATCATAGCCCATAATGAAGGCATCACTGGTCCCAAACCACTCCTTGCCCGCCTGCTTCAAGCCATACACTGCCTTGAGCAACTTGGCACATGTCCTGCCCTGATACTCCAGCCCCCTAGGGAGCTTGACATACAAGTCCTCCTCCAGGGTCGAGTTCAGGAAGGCTGTCTCCACATCCATGTGATACACCTCGAGGGCAAGGTTGAGCGCCAGAATGATAACCAGCCTCACTGAAGACAACTGTGTGCACGGGGCAAAGGTGTCAAAATAATCGACACCATACTCCTGCTTGTTGCCCTTTACACACACCCTCGCCTTGCGCTTCTGCAACTGCCGGTGCTTGTCCAGCTTGACCTTCAACACCAAGGACATGTCCAATAGACGTACACCAGGAGGAACATCCTCCATGTCCATCATCAGCAGAGCCTGCTTGACTGCAACCAGGGCCTCAAGCTCGGTCTGAATAGCGTCCATCCACTCATCATCATCAGGCGCCTCCATAGCTTGCTTAACCCCCTTGGGCTCAGTCACACCATCTGGGAGCACATCCATTGAGCCCCCAGCACACGACTTCCCCACAGCTGCCAAGCACGTGTGCTCAGGAGGGAAGTGCACCTTACCCACCGGCAGGTCAATGTGTGTAAAGTTGGTGAGCAACATGACACAGTATGGAAATGAACTGGCCCCCACAGCTCGTGTGCATATAATACCAACTTCCATCTCCTCACCTCCGGCATCCACCGTGACCTCAGTGAACAGAGGGTAGTTGACATTGAGGTCACCACCGTATGCAGTTGAGCGCACAGCAGCAAGGTGCTCAGGATGGCCATCCAGGTAGGCTCGGAGACTCACCTAGCATGCCTCATCCCCTGCTTGCACCTTTAGCACCACCAGAATCTCGTCACTGTCGTCAGGTAGATAGACCCCGACATCAAGAACACCGTCCTCCAGTTCACTCGGGAGGATATCATGATATGTACCATCCAACGTCGTCACCATGAAGTTGGTACTCAGCGGGGCCAGTGCAGAGGGATCCCGGGTGGTGACCACCTTGCCCAGCTTGTCCACAGCCTCATGGAACTTGACCATGCCAGACTTGACTATCTTCCCCGACTCAGGATCATATAACAAGTAGGCTGATGAGACCTCAGAGTGACCAACATACCTCAGCTGCCGCGCTCGGTCACTGAGCTTGTGCTCCTTGCTGTCCGGGTCCACAAAAGCATATGCCAGACATCCAAACACTCGAAGATGTGAAAGGTCTCGGTGCTGTCCATACAACTTGTAGTAAGGAGACTTCTTGTGCAATGGCTTCTGGAATGTCCTGTTCAGAATGTACACGGAGTGACGAACAGCAAGTGGCCACATGTCCACACCAAAGCCAGATGTCAAGAGCAGCGCCCGAGCCATCGCCTGCACTGGCCTATGAGACCTCTCCACACGAGCTTGGTTCTCATGGAGGTATGGCGATCCATGGCGTTGCTCAATACCTTGGTCTTTGCAGTACTGCTGTGTCTGCCCAGCAATCATCGTAGAGTCCCCATCAGTGTTGCACTGCCGAAGAGAACTGTGACCAACCTCCAAAGAAACACACTTTCTCCATTGCAACACCCACCGCTCGAGCACACGTGGTGGCACCCTTTCGAGTACTGTGTGCAGAAAAATGACCTCCTTCCGGGGGTCTGCAATCCAGCTCGCTGAGAGCCAGACCAATCCAGTCATTAACAACTGAAGCCTTGAAGTTTTTCGGGTCCTCGGGTAGCAGCCAGTAGGCGTCAGGTTGAGTCTTCTCAGATCTGCTCCAAGCTGTGTCACGGTGAAACTCCCAATGCTCGATCAGCTCCTTCAAAAGAGCCACTCCCCTCCAGGGGATGCACAGGCGTCTCTTCACCAGGTGATGTCGCCGTCCTTTCTCTTTCAGCAGCACCACGGAGAATTCACTGTCGCCACAATGAACGTGTTGTCTTGACAACGAAGTCCCCGTGTCCGGTCTGCCAAAGGTCACAAAGGCAACGACGACGTAGGAGAAGGCCCGTAGCAGCCGCAACTCCTCAGAAGATCGCGGAGCCAGCTTCAGCGCTGCTTCGTGTACACGTCGTACGTGTCCCGCTGGCAGCCAAGTTCGCTGGGTCTCAATGTTCTCCTCTTGCACCGCCAGCTCCGCCTGGATGGTTGCCATCCCTTTCACAGCTCGGGTAACAGCACGGCCCTTTGCTGGTCCAGGAAATCGCAGGTCCTCGTGGTAGTTGTTGATGGCCGACAGGTACGGCTGCAAGGAAGCTGACTTGATGCCCCCGTCCTGCAACACAGAGGCGATGTACAACAACACAGTCGCCTCCGTTGCTGGCAGCCACGGCCGTTGGTGCTGCTCACAAAATAAAATGAAGCGCCGCGCCTTCGGTCCATAGTTGCTCATCGTCGTGTCTAGCAGCGCTTTTCTCTGCATTTTCACTACCAGTTCTGTGAGCCGAGACTGTCCCAACTCACTCCTCCACCGCTCACAGAGTGAGTGCGTGAGGAAGTTTTCTACAGCACCACCGCGCTTGTTCTCTTCGTAGTCGCCTCCGCAATCGATGTTCTCGCTGTCCGCGTCTGCTGCCTCGTCCGTCAGCTCCGACACGCCCGAGCTGTTAATGATTTTGAAGTTCTCCTTGGACAGGTCCAGTGTCTCCTCGTCGCCGTCGTCGTACAGCACGTGCGCCTTCCCGTCCTCGTTGAACTCCTTCACCACACCCGGGTAGAAGCAGTCATCGTCCTTCCAGAACACCTCGATTTTCGTACCCACGGTCACCTTGCCCGCTGCCGTACTCGTAGCAGAGCTCCTTCGCACTTCCGCAGCGTAGTAACTCACGGGCGCGCCTCGATGAAGAACATCACAGCTTCCCATTTTGAGGGCCCGAGCAGCTCGGACCCTCCCCGCATGCTCGGAGTGAATAAGTCCCTGAGCCGCGGCATGATCACCACCTCGGTGGCCAGGGCCTCAAACTCCCTGAACCAGGACTGTCCCGGCCAGTACGGAGCCACCACCGTAGCAGCGGCCCCCTCCTCCCGCAGCTTGTGCGCCACCTCGTCCAGCAGCGCCCACGGGGGGTTCACCCAATTGTTCTCCCCCCGCCAGTCGTACGTCAAAGAGTCCACTCCTTTGCACTTCGGGTCCTTCCACGCAACGTAGTACCGAGGAAGCTGCGCGGAGATCTCGGAAGCAATCCTGTCCACCGTGTAGGGGCCCCATTGCTTGGTGGCCCACACGAACCAGTCTCGATTGAGTCTCCAGTCGTCCAGGTCCTCGCAGCGAGAAAGATTGTCTGCCGACACGTTGGCCTCGCTGCGGATGTAACGAGCCTGCAACTCGATGTCGTGCAGGTCTAGCAATAACCAGAGGCGTCACATCCTCCTCATGAGGTCGGGGTTGCGGCTGGAGGATGGAGGTGAAGTGTGAGAGCATCCCCACCACCGCCTGGTTGTCGCAGTAGAGCCGTACGACCTTGCCCTCCAGCTCTTTTAGGAACGCCTGCACTGTCTTGTACACGGCCTCCAACTCCAAGTGCGTGATGTGCCAGTTGCGCATCTCGTCCGACCAGAAACCTCTCGGTGGAAACTTGAGGTTCAGCACTCCTCCCCATGCCATCATCGAGGAGTCTGTGTGCACCTTCGCTCTCGTCGGGGACCTCCAGATCTTGCGCTCGTTCCACCTGCTCATCACAGGCAGCTTGGACCACCATTCTAAGTCCCCCCGAGCTGCACGCGAGATCTTTACCTTTGCTCCCCGGCTGCGTTTCCCTGCCAGCACGAAGTAGAGCTCCTGTAGGTAGAGCCGCGCCGCTGGTATTGCTAAGTTCACGGATTGGCAGAGTCCCGTGAAGGAAGCTAGCCTCCTGGCAGGAATCCACCTCCGATTTCTCGCTGCGTTGCACAGGATCTCCTTCGCTCTGGTGTGGATTTTGTGTACCCGTCGTTCTGTGACACGGAATTGTCCCAGCTTCAGATCCACCTCCAAACCGAGGTGCTCCACCACCTGTGCAGGCTCCCATTGGCCCTTCTTCTCGTTCCGCTGTAGGCCCAACCGATGAAGCACCAATTGAACTTTTTCTCGACGCAGAAAGCCTTCTCGCTGAGAGTCGTTCTGCACCAAAAAATCGTCCATGAACGGTAGTACTCGCATTCCGCTGTGACGGTTCGCGTCCTCGCCAGCACCAATTGCTCTGCGACGGACAGACCATCGCTGTCGTACCGCGGAACCGTCCCGCAGCCTCTTGATTTCTCTGCGATCTTCCGCTGACTGTGGAGAACGTAGAGCCTCCACCATCATGCGTACGAACTTGCAGAACACCCTCGGAGCGTCGTTCCACCCGAACGGTACCGCTGAACATTGAAGCAGGTCCCCTTGCAGGTCAATCTGCATGAACTTCTGAAAGTCCGGGTGGATCCCCAGCGCATGAAAACCGTCATGGAGGTCGAAGCTGAAGCACCAGTCGCCCGGTTTCGCCAGTCTCCTTAGTTTCTTCAGCGTCTCCATCTTCACACGATTTTTCACACACCACTGGTTCAGCCATCGGAAGTCCACCACCACTCTCCACTTGTTGGTACCCGGTTTCGGCACTAAAAAAGCGCGAGAAACATGAGATCTTCTCGTCGCTCTCGTCCAGGCACCGTTCTGTAGCAGCCTTTCCTTCTCCGCGTCCAGCCACACCTGCTGCTGCCGCGTAGCATCCCTCAGTGACACCCCGCGGTCGAACGGAGGCGGAGGCCCGCGCTTCCACCTCAACTTCACCCCGTGAGTAATCCATTGCATCACTTCGGAACTGGCGACCGCCGCGCGCCATGCTCCCCTCCGCTGTCTCACCTGCTGTTGCACGGTGAGATTTCCCCGCCCAGCGCCCGGAGAGGGCTGTTGCGCTGGACGGGGTGGCGGCACACACATCACACATCGGCCGCGGGCTTTCCGCCCCGGCCCTTGCTGCCTTTGTCGGTAGGCTTCTTACCGTCTTTCTCCTCGTGCTTCTTACGCTCCTTCCAGCGGTCCCGGTCCCGTGGATCTTTCACAACCCGCGTTTCCGCGTTTGCTGCATTTTTCGACGTAAGGCTCAGCATCGCCCTGCCGCGGTTCTTGTCAAAGTCGTTCAGCCACTGCTGCAACACCTCGTCTGCCACCACGCCGTCCGCTGCCTGGTAGACTCTGTCCTCCACGAACTGCAGCTTTGCGCGTAGAGCGTCCGATCCTCCCCGCTGCGAAGATCCAGGCTCCTGCTCCAGCTGCCCGCGCAGTTCCAGCATCGTCCACCTGTTGCATAGCATCGCGTACACGCCGTGCACAGAGTTGGTAACCTCGTGGAAGTGTTTCTGCCACTCGCTGTTCGACAAATCGCAGTCCTCGTTCACGTCCAATGTGTCGTTGCATTCGCACACCACGTCGTGCGAATAAGACAGTGCCGGAGCCGGAACCAAGCACTCGTACTTCATTGAGGAGTTGGACTTCTTGGAGAGAGCGTCGTACGTCTTGTTGCCGTGCAGGTCGTACAACTGAGGCATTCTCGATGTCAGCGTAGCCGGCCGCGGCGGGAACGGGTTGATTGAGGCTGCTGGCACGTAGTCCAGCTTCCTCCTTCTCTCCAGAAGTTGCTCGGCGGTCTTGGCTACGGTGTCCGGGTCAGAAGTCCCAAGCTTCGCTGCCACCTTCGCCTCCAACTCCACGTTGATTTGTGCTTGTCGTTGAAGCTCATCACGCAGCAGGCGATGCTCCTCTGCCTGCTGCCTCTGCATTTCAAGCAGCTCCCCTTGCTGCTTTTGCATGATCGGAATTTGTTGCATCAGCACGTCCTGAGTGGACGGTGCTGCCGGGGAAGGGGAAGCCTGCCCGATGTCTGGCTTCCCCGGGAGGGGAGGGAAATCCTCTAGAGACTTGCCCTTCGCAGTTCCAGCCATTCTCTCTCCCTCAAAGGAGTCACAGTGGAGTCAATCGTATTGCCGTAGCCGATGTGAAGCCGTCGTTTGAAGTCGTAACGCCGTCCCTGCGACTTCGCTGTTAGATCTCCCGTCGTCGTTCGATCGTTGTCGTACAACCTAGTGGTCTTGTGTCTACCTACTCTACTGTTTACAGCTGAAACAGGTGAAGAAAATCTTACAAAATTAGATTTGCATTGTGCCTCACCGAGTACCGTAGGTACCCGTGAAGTTCCTGTTTGCAAGAGCAAAAGGAACAGAGCTGAACAGGCGTGTCTCTTTGTGGCTACTTGTATATCTTGTTTGTGTCACGGAGCTACATGTGTCATTCGGCTCAACTGCAACAGAGTCACGGATTCTGAAAGTCCGAAACCACAAAAATTCTGTTCCACTCCAATTTGAACAGAATGGCGGTGCTATCTTTTGGGGGAATACCGGTGCCATCTTTCGGGGGAAAAGCGCCGGAAGAATAGCGGTGCCATCTTCCGGGGGAGTAGTTGTGCCATCTTCCGGGGGAATAGCGCCGGGGAATAGCGGTGCCATTTTCGGGGAGTGGCAGTGCCATCTTCCTAAGGAATAGCGGTGCCATCTTCCAGGGGAATGGCGGTGCCATCTTCCCGGGGAATAGCGCCGGCGGAATAGCGGTGCCATCTTCGGGGGAATAGCTCGGGGAATAACGGTGCAATCTTCCGGGGAGTGGCGTGCCATCTTCCGGGGAAGCGGTGCCATCTTCCGGGGGATAGCTCCGGGGGAATAGCGGTGCCATTATTCGGGGAATAGCGGGGGGAATAGCGGTGCCATCTTCCGGGGGAATAGCGGTGCCATTTTCGGGGCGGTGCCATCTTCCGGGGAAAAGTGGTGCCATCTTCCGGGGAATAGCGGTGCCATCTTCGGGGCGTGGCGGTGCCATCTTTCGGGGAATAGCGCCGGGGAATATGGTTGCCATCTTCCGGGAAGTGGTGGTGCCATCTTCCGGGGAATAAGCGATGCCATCTTCCGGGGAGTGGCGGTGCCATCTTCCGGGGAGTGGAGGTGCCATCTTCGGGATAAATTCGGTGCCATCTTTCGGGGAATTAGCGGTGCCATCCCGGGAGTGGCGGTGCCATCTTCGGGGAATAGTGGTGCCATCTTCCGGGAATAGTGGTGCTATCTTTCGGGGAATACCGGTGCCATCTTTCGGGAATAGCGCCGGGAGAATAGCGGCGCCATCTTCCCGGGGGAGTAGATAATCTTCCGGGGGAATAGCGCCGGGAAACAGCGGTGCCATTTTCGGGAGAGTGTCGGTGCCATCTTCCGGGCGAATGGCGGTGGCATCTTCCGGGGGAACAGCGCCGGGGGAATAACGGTGCCATCTTCCTGGGGAATAGCGGTGCCATCTTCCGGGGGGATAGCGGTGCCATCTTCCAGGGTTTCTCTTTTGCTCGAATCCTTATTTGCCAAAGGCAGGCACTGCAATACATTTCATTAAAATGATTTTGTAAAGTGTTTAAAATGCATTTTGTGCTTTTTACATGCTTTCTAAATTCATGTTTTTGATGAGATGTCCAGACTGTCTGTGTACGTCACCAAAAGGAAAGAGTCCTCTGGGTCGGGAGCGGTGGGAAGAGCAAAAGGAACAGAGTTGAACAGGCGTGTCGCTTCGTGGCTACTTGTACATCCTGTTTGTGTCACGGAGCTACATGTGTCATTCGGCTCTACTGCAGCAGGAGTCACGGATTCTGAAAGTCTGAAACCACAAAAATTCTGTTGCACTCCAATTTGAACATTTCTCTTTTGCTCGAATCCTCATTTGCCATGAAACCAAAGATGAATCAGTGAGGCACACAAAAGAAATCTGATCTCTGTCACTGTGACCATGTTAACCAAGCGAAGTAGTAGTCCATGTCTGCGTCCCTCAGAGCTGTCGGGTCGATGTAGTGTTGCACTGCCGAAGAGAACTGTGACCAGCCTCCCAGGAAGCACACTTTCTCCATTGTAACACCCACAGCTCGAGCACACGTCGTGGCACCCTTCCGGGTGCTGTGTGCAGAAAAGTGACCTCCTTCAGGAGGTCTGCAGTCCAGCTCGCTGAGAGCTAGACCAATCCAGTCATTTGCCACGGAAGCCTTGAAGTTCTTCGGGTCCTCGGGTAGCAGCCAGTAGGCGTCAGGTTGAGTCTTCTCAGAACTGTTCCAAGCCGTGTCACGGTGGAACTCCCAGTGCTCGATCAGCTCCTTCAACAGAGCCACCCCCTTCCAGGGGATGCACAGGCGTCTCTTCACCAGGTGGTGTCGCCGTCCCTTCTCTTTCAGCAGCACCACTGAGAACTCACTGTCGCCACAATGAACGTGCTGCCGTGACAACGAGGTCCCCGTGTCCGGTCTGCCGAAGGTCACGAAGGCCACAACCACGTAGGTAAAGGCTCGCAGTAGCTGCAGCTCCTCGGGCGATCTCGGAGTCAACTTCAGCGCTGCTTCGTGCACACGTCGTACGTGTGCTGCTGGCAGCCACGTCCGCTGGGTCTCGATGTTCTCCTCCTGCACCGCCAGCTCCGCCTGGATGGTCGCCATCCCCTTCACAGCTCGGGTCACAGAACGCCCCTTCGCTGGTCCAGGAAAACCAAGGTCCTCGTGGTAGTTGTTGATGGCGGACAGGTACGGCTGTAAGGATGCCGACTGGATGTTCCCGTCCTCCAACAGAGAGGCGATGTACAGCAACACAGTCGCCTCCGACGCTGGCAGCCACGGCCGTTGGTCACGCTCACAAAATAAAATGAATCGCCGTGCCTTCGGTCCGTAGTTGTCCTTCGTCGTGTCCAGCAGTGCCTTTCTCTGCATCGACACCGCCAGTTCCGTGAGCCGGGAAGGTCCCAACTCACCCCTCCACCGCTCACAAAGTGAGCGCGTGAGGAAATTTTGTACAGCACCACCGCGCTTGTACTCTTCGTAGTTGCCTCCGCTGCTCCGCTCGGTGTTCTCGCCGTCCGCGTCTGCTGTCTCGTCCGTGCTGTTGATGATTTTGAAGTTCTCTTCGGACAAGTCTAGCGTCTCCTCGTCGCCGTCGTCGTACAGCACGTGCGCCTTCCCGTCCTCGTTGAACTCCTTCACCACACCCGGGTAGAAGCAGTCATCGTCCTTCCAGAACACCTCGATTTTCGTACCCACGGTCACCTTGCTTGCTGTCGTACTCGTAGCAGAGTTTCTTCGTACTTCAGCAGCGTAGTAACTCACGGGCGCGCCTCGATGAAGAACATCACAGCGTCGCATTTCGAGGGCCCGAGCAGCTCGGACCCTCCCAGCCTGCTCGGAGTGAACAAGTCCCTGCGCCGTGGCATGATCACCACCTCGGTGGCCAGGGCCTCCAGCTCTCTGAACCAGGACTGTCCCGGCCAGTACGGAGCCACCACCGTAGCAGCGGCCCCCTCCTCCCGCAGCTTGTGCGCCACCTCGTCCAGCAGCGCCCACGGGGGGTTCACCCAATTGTTCTCCCCCCGCCAGTCGTACGTCAGAGAGTCCACACCTTCGCACTTCGGGTCCTTCCACGCAGCGTAGTACCGAGGAAGCTGCGCGGAGATCTCGGAAGCGAACCGGTCGACTGTGTAGGGCCCCCACTGCTTGTTGGCCCACACGAACCAGTCCCGATTCAGCCGCCAGTCGTCCACATCCTGGCAACGCGAAAGGTTGTCGGCCCACACGTTGGCCTCGCTGCGGATGTACCGAGCCTGCAACTCGATGTCGTGCAGATCCAGTAGCAGCCAGAGTCTCCTCATTCTCCTCATCAGGTCCGGGTTCCTGGAGGTGAAGTGTGACAGCATCGCCACCACCGCCTGGTTGTCGCAGTAGAGCCGTACGACCTTGCCCTCCAGCTCCTGCAGGAACGCCTGTACGGTCTTGTACACGGCCTCCAGCTCCAGGTGTGTAATGTGCCAGCAGCGCATCTCGTCTGGCCAGAAACCTCGCGCCGGGAACTTCAGGTTCAGCACTCCTCCCCAGGCTGTCATCGAAGAGTCCGTGTGCACCTTCGCTCTCGTCGGGGATCTCCAGATCTTGCGCCCGTTCCACCTGCTCATCACAGGCAGCCTGGACCACCATTCTAAGTCCCCCCGAGCTGAACGCGAGATTTTTACCTTCGCTCCCCAGCTGCGTTTCTCCGCCAGCACGAAGTAGAGCTCCCGTAGGTTGAGCCGCGCCGCTGGTACTGCCAAGTACACGGACTGGCAGAGTCCCGTGAAGGACGCCAGTCTCCTGGCAGGAATCCACCTCCGATTTCTCGCTGCGTCGCACAGGATCTCCTTCGCCTTGGTGTGGATTTTGTGTACCCGTCGTTCTGTCACACGGAATTGTCCCAGCTTCAGGTCCACCTCCAGCCCGAGATGCTCCACCACCTGCGTAGGCTCCCATTGGCCCTTCTTCTCGTTCCGCCGTAGGCCAAGTCGATGAAGCACCAGTTGAACTTTTTCTCGACGCAGAAAGCCTTCTCGCTGAGAGTCGACCAGCACCAAAAAATCGCCCATGTGCGGTAGTACCCGCATTCCGCTGTGACGGTTCGCGTCCCCGCCAGCACCACCGGTCCTGCGACGGACTGACCATCGCTGTCGTACTGCGGAACCGTCCCGCAGTCTCTTGATTTCTCTGCGATCCTCCGCTGCCTGTGGAGAACGTAGAGCCTCCACCATCACGCGTACGAACTTGCAGAAAACTCTCGGAGCGTCGCTCCATCCGAACGGCATCGCTGAACATTGAAGCAGGTCCCCTTGCAGGTCGAACTGCATGAACTTCTGAAAGTCCGGGTGGATCCCCAGCGCATGAAAACCGTCCTGGAGGTCGAAGCTGAAGCACCAGTCGCCCGGTTTTGCAAGTCTCCTTAGTTTCTTCAGCGTCTCCATCTTCACACGATTTTTCACACACCACTGGTTCAGCCATCGGAAGTCCACCACCAGTCTCCACTTGTTCGTACCCGGTTTTGGCACTAAAAAAGCGCGAGAAACATGAGATCTTCTCGTCGCTCTCGTCCAGGCACCGTTCTCCAGCAGCCTCTCCTTCTCCGCGTCCAGCCACACCTGCTGCTGCCGCGTAGCATCCCTCAGTGACACCCCGTGGTCGAACGGAGGCGGAGGCTTGCGCTTCCACCTCAACTTCACCCCGTGAGTAATCCATTGCATCACCTCGGAACTGGCGCCCGCCGCGCGCCATGCTCCCCTCCGCTGTCTCACCTGCTGTTGCACGGTGAGTTTCCCCCGTCCAGCGCCCGGAGAGGGCTGTTGCGCTGGACGGGGTGGCGGCACGCACATCACACATCGGCCGCGGGCTTTCCGCCCCGGCCCTTGCCGCCTTTGTCGGTAGGCTTCTTACCGTCCTTCTCCTCCTTGTTCTTACGCTCCTTCCAGCGGTCCCGGTCCCGTGGATCTTTCACAACCCGCGTTTCCGCGCTCGCTGCATTTTTCGACGTAAGGTTCAGCATCGCCCTGCCGCGGTTCTTGTCGAAGTCGTTCAGCCACTGCTGCAACACCTCATCCGCCACCACGCCGTCCGCTGCCTGGTAGACCCTGTCCTCCACGAACTGCAGCTTTGCGCGTAGAGCGTCCGATCCTCCACGCTGCGAAGAACCAGGCTCCTGCTCCAGCTGCCCGCGCAGTTCCAGCATCGTCCAACGGTTGCACAGCAACGCGTAAATGCCGTGGACCGAGTTGGTAACCTCGTGGAAGTGTCTCTGCCATTCTCTCTGCGTCAATCCGGAGTCCTCGTTCACGTCCAACGTCTTGTTGCACGCGCCCACCACGTCGTGCAAATAAGACAGCGCTGGAGCCAGAACCATGCACTCGTACTTCATCGAAGAGTTGGACTTCTTGGAGAGCGCGTCGTACGTCTTGCTGCCGTGCAGGTCGTACAACTGCGGCATCCTCGATGTCAGTGTAGCCGGCCGCGGTGGGAACGGGTTGACTGAGGCTGCTGGCACGTAGTCCAGCTTCCTCCTTCTCTCCAGAAGTTGTTCGGCGGTCTTGGTTGCGGAGTCCGGGTCAGAAGTTCCAGGCTTCGCCGCCACCTTCGCCTCCAGCTCAACGTTGATCTGTGCTTGACGTTGAAGCTCACTACGCAGCAGTCGATGTTCCTCTGCCTGCTGCCTCTGCATCTCAAGCAGCTCCCCTTGCTGCTTTTGCATTGTCAGAATTTGTTGCATCAGCACGTCCTGAGTGGACTGTGCTGCCGGGGAAGGGGAAGCCTGCCTGATGTCTGGCTTCCCCGGGAGGGGAGGGAAATCCTCTGTAGACTTGCCCTTCGAAGATCTAGCCATTCTCTCTCCCTCAGAGGAGTAACAGTGAAGTCAATCGTACTGCCGTAGCCGATGTGAAGCCGTCGTTTGAAGTCGTAACGCCGTCCCCGCGACTTCTCTGTCAGATCTCATGTCGTCGTTCGATCGCCGTCGTACAACCAAGTGGTCTAGTCACTACCTACTCTATTGTTTTACCGGTGAAACAGGTGAAGAAAATTACAAAATCGGATTTGCAGTGTGCCTCACGGAGTACCGTAGGTACCCGTGAAGTTCCTGTTTGCAAGAGCAAAAGGAACAGAGCTGAACAGGCGTGTCTCTTCGTGGCTACTTGTACATCCTGTTTGTGTCACGGAGCTACAGGTGTCATTCGGCTCTACTGCAGCAGGAGTCACGGATTCTGAAAGTCTGAAACCACAAAAATTCTGTTGCACTCCAATTTGAACAGAATGGCGGTGCCATCTTCCAGGGGAATAGCGCCGGGGGAATAGTGGTGCCATCTCCCGGGGAATAGCGCCGGGGGAATAACGGTGCCATCTTCCGGGGGAGTGGCGGTGCCATCTTCCGGGGGATAA
>LGRX02015647.1:4840-52715 GCA_001247695.2 Cymbomonas tetramitiformis | reverse complement strand
TCAAAATTGCAGCATGTGAGCAGGACATGCAGAATGAGGCGAATGAGCAGAAACCAGGACTTCGTCAATTTCCTTCCCGCTCTGATGTGGCCAACTGGCGAAAGCGCCAGCAGCCGGGTGAGAATCTCGCCTGGACTCCGCGCCCTAACCAAGGGGGTGTGGGGGCAGCGGGGAGGTCAGAGGACACGCACCAAAGCATGGCTGGCGAACTCATGGCACACTCAATGCATCCAACTCCCTCCTCAACAAGCTACGGGGAGGTGGGGGCAGCGGGGAGGACAGGGGGCTCCGGCTTGACAGGTGGCCCACGCCACATAAGCATAGCATGTTCTGAGCATTCGCTGACCTCACCGATTACCGATACCGTTACCGAACCTAAGGTGATCGGTGACTCTATGGCAAGGTTATCGGTGACTTTCGAGTCCGAAATAGACAGCGAGGCAACTTCACTGACGCCCTCACTGACTCAAGCGACTACGGAGGCGGCTACGGTTACGGATATGCTCGAGTCCCTGTTGAACTGCGAGTCCAGACCTTTGACTACCTCGCTGACCTCAACAACTACGGATATGCCCGAGTCCCTGTTGAACCGCGAGTCCAGACCTTTGACTACCTCGCTGACCTCAACAACTACGGATATGCCCGAGTCCCTGTTGAACCGCGAGTCCAGCCCTTTGACTACCTCGCTGCCCTCAACAACTACGGAGCAGCCAGTCAGCTCAGTCAGTTACGCAGACCTCGCACTCAGGCGTAGCATTGGACTCGCAGCCTACCAGCCGCATCTTAACCGCAACCTACCAGTTATCGAACCCCCTTCTCAAGCAGATGTCCTCAGCAGAATTCCAGTCAGAAACTTACCTCTGAACTCAGACTCAGTGAACCAGCTTTCTCGCCGGGAGAGGCGCCATCAGAGATGGGAACAGAACCAGCAGCGCCTGGCAGAACAGCGCAGAGCACTCTTCTCTGACCCCGCCTCAGCCAGAACGCCCTCAGATGCCTCTGTCCCCGCACTGAACTCTCAGCAT
This sequence comes from Cymbomonas tetramitiformis, assembly GCA_001247695.2. Taxonomy (NCBI): domain Eukaryota; kingdom Viridiplantae; phylum Chlorophyta; class Pyramimonadophyceae; order Pyramimonadales; family Pyramimonadaceae; genus Cymbomonas; species Cymbomonas tetramitiformis. The sequence continues at coordinate 51,690 of LGRX02015647.1, read as the reverse complement.
CAATCCCTAATGCAGAATCAGATGATGTTAGAGGTATCAGAGTACATGCAAAATCTGCATCAGCAAGTGCTCCAAAACTATCCACATCTGACTTCAGTTCTACCAGCAGTGGGCGCTCCACCTATGACGCCCTACCAGCACACCTTAGGATGGGCGAGCGGTTTACCAGGTGCACCGGCGCCAGCAGCTGGATCAGGTCCCTGGCTGGTACCAGCACCGGCTCAACCGGTTCCCGCCCCGGCTCAACCGGCTCCAGCACCGGCCCAGCCGGTTCCGGCACCGGCTCATCCGGCGCCGGCACCATTTCAGCCAGATCCACCGGCTACCGGCTCATCGCCCTCTGACTCCGCTGAGCCTGATCAACCGTCACCAGGAAACTCGCCCCCGCCTTCAGACAATGGTGAACCACGACACCGGCGTCTAGACGTGTTGCTATGGACTTTAGAAGGAGCCTCCTTCTGGTTGAGAAATCACCCGTCCTCTTCCTCCGCAGTTACTGTCAGCCACGGCGCTGAGGCACAATACTCTTACCGACTGCCAACCATGCCTGGAAGCGCCAGTCACTTCATAACCGATACCAATCGGATTAGGATGACTATGCGGCACATCGGAGTGGACATCCAAGACCTGGCGCAGCATGGGTCAGTGCATACTCCTGTGCGCCTGACTGAGATTGAGGTCAGTGACGCTTTCACTCTGGAAGTGGAGAAAACGCAAGTGGATGAAGCGCGGCGTTGCGCGGAAAGCCGTACCGGAACTCAGCAGAGACGCCTGCCCTTGTACTCATGGGTAACCATCGCGGAAAATGCCTTAGAGTCCGAGCTGACAGAATTTGCCCCCCTAGGACTCCAAATCTGGGCAGCATTTTCATCTTCCGAGGCGTACTTGTTTAGAGGAATGGCGGCTGGCAACCAACCAACTCCCGCCACAGTCCCGGCTAGACTGGGCGTCAATCGGTTTCCCTCTGGTGTTCCCAGCGCAGCAGAGTACAGATCGCCTGGAAATTCCTTGCCAGCGGCCCCGGGACTCCTCCCAGTAGACCAGCGCCTTTCTCAATTCCCAGGGCACCACGATCTTATGGGAGCGGCTTCCCCAAGTGATGTCTACCGAGAATCCAAGACAGTGGCTGATGTGCTCAAGCTGATCAGAGACATTCCTATGTACCCCTCCTCCGCTGACCTAATCACCACTGACGCAGATATTGCCGCGCTTTCACCTTTTTCTGAAGCGCTGGTCAATTTTCTGTCAATGGGCGTAGTCACCTTCGCCCTGGGTCGCATGAGTGCTTATCGCCTAGACCTAACCATGATCACCATGCCGGAGATCTTGAAGGAAGTGGCTCAACGCAAACTACAGCCGCGATCCCTAACTTTTCTCACGCAAGGTGGGATGATGAACTCGGAGGCCTGGAACCGGCGTTACGCCACTTTGGCGCCTTTCCTGGCCGACGTAGCCAGGAGCGTACTGGATGACATCGCGCTGGTAGGACTAGCGGGGACAGTGATGCGCATGGCGCAGCGACGAGAAGCGACTGCGCGTTTGTTCGCTACTCGTCTGGTATCCTGGCACGAGGTAGTCCAGTTATTGGCAGACGCCATGCCCAACTGCCACGCCATCAGCCAACAGCAGCTATTATATCAGTTCTGGTCTGGACTGCGACTGAAGCAAGCTGTCATGGATCGCCTTATTGAGGATCGGTTGGATCTGCAAAGTCCAGCGGATTGGGAAAGCAATCATCCTGGATCCACCGCGCTGCAGCATATCATCACTGTGGCCACCAAATTGGAGCGCAGTGAAGCTCTGACCGCAGCACGAACCTCCCCCGTCTCTGCACCTGCGAACCGAAGTCCTGCCTGGAGGAATGGTCGCTCGTCCTCCAGACTTAACGCCGTGCAGGACGCTGGGGAGGAAGATGCTACTGACCCCGACCCCGCCGACCTCAGGGTGCAGCACGCCGTGCCGCCCAGCCCGGCGGGATTGACCAGGCCGCCACGCCGATGTTACGTCTGCAACTCTGACTCCCATTTATGGGCTAACTGTCCCGACGAGGCCAAGAAACGAGCCTGGATTGCTGACGCCCCAGCTCGTTTGGCACGCCGCCGCGCTGCAAATAAATCTCATATCGCAGCACTGGAAACAGAATGGGAGGATTTGGAAGAGGAAGCGGAAGCGCTGGAGTATTTTCAGAACGAGGAATCGGCCGCAGCGTCCTCCTCGGGTCAGCAATCTGCGGAGGAGGAAGACTGAGTGTCTTCCTGCCGGCGGGACGCCGGCGACAGGGCGGTATGGGTAACCGCCCCTGGGCAAGGAGTACAGCCTTCGCCCACAACCGGGGGAATATCCAGAAAGAGCCTCCACCACCCCCCAACCCTCTGGCCGCTCGAGGGTACGGATTCACCTGGTCTGCCGATCAGAGGCGACAGCGCCATCTCGACAGAACCAGAACCCTACGGGATGAACCCTCGTTGACCAGTACCGCTGTTTACACAGCGAACCTTTCCACTGAGCAGGGCCGGCGAGAACATCACTTAGTGTCCCGGCGCCATCAGCGGTCGCCACGAAGGTCACCCACTTCGTCGCCTGAGCGCTCCAAGCCTCCCGTTATGTTCAGTGTAGATCGCTCCCTTGGAACTGGTGATCGCCGTCAGGCTCCACAACGCGAGCGTGGCGAAACGCCCCGCGTTGACCCCACAGACCCTAACCCTAACCCTAAACCGAACCCGAACCCTAACCCTAACCCTAACCCTGAGACATCAGTACTGGCAGCACTGGATGAGGATGATGGTCAGGAAGAGGAGACCCAGTGGACCTTCAACCCACTCAACACCCCCTGGCGGAAAACTCCCCGACCGCGGGTACCGAGAAAAGCTCCGGTGGAGCGTATGCGAGCCTTGAGGCAGCGGATTCAGGATGTAACGCTACCCGCGGTTTCACACCCTCTGGACGACAGTGGGGAGGAAGGGGGTGGAACTTCAAAACCTGGCCCAGCTTCAGAACCCCCACCTTTTAAACTTCGACCTGAGGTGTTTCCTTCGACGTCTCGACCAGCAGCGTGTCCAGCCTTGGCAGAGAGGGCGTCCTTAAGCGCAGAGAGCACTACGAGTGCAGCGCGCAAGCGCACTGGAAAACCTCGCAGCAGAACTCTGAAGACGGTACGAGACCGACTGCAGCATGAGGCAGAGGTTACGAGGCTGGGAGATGAACCACCAGGACTTCGAGCAGAGTCACTGGCGGATCGCACGCGTGCTTGGAGAGAGATGACGCACCCGGAGCACATGGCCGCGGCAGCGCTGGTAAAGGAGAATGAGAAATGGAGAAATGCATGGGTACCAGAAGGGTGGCGCAGATATCGCCGCCGCTGGTACAGATGGCATGGGAAGGTCACCCCTGACCTAACGATAACCGAAGGAGCAGTTCAGCTATCTCTCGAGACCGAGTGCGGTACTATCCCAGGTTCTGGTGGAGATGTAGGAATTCCAGACGCATGGTGCAGTCTATACAGGGTGCACCAATGGAACCAGCGAGAAAGGGAAGCAGCGGAGGAGGCTGCTCACCTGGCTCTACCCTCAACAGCAAGTGGTGATTCACTCTCCCTGGACTCAGCGGAACCATCAGATGCGAATCCCGCGACAACTCTGGATTTGACCTTATCTCCATCCAGTTCTCAGCCCGCAACTTCTGGGGACATTTCTGACCTCGAGGACTCCCAGCGGTCGCTCAACTTCACACAGCAGTTGATGGAGCGACAGCTGGCCGCCGCCAGATCGGAGAACAACCCAAGTGTGCTGACAACGGTGACAGAAGGAGTGGAGCCGACTCCCCTGAAAACCATCCAGGAGGAAACCCACCTGGAACTGCTACTGACCATTCAGCAACAGCAACGCCATCGTCTGCGGCCGATCCTGGAAGGTAATGAAGCAGTGGCAGCACCAGCGAACGTCACCAACGCCCAGGCGGCACCGCGGGAAGAAGAACCCCCCTCGTTCACTCAAAAGTCCGAACCAGAAGACAGCGCTGGGGAGGAAGAGGAGGAGAAGATGTCCATCCAACCTCTTCGCTCTTACCCTCTGGAAAGTCGCACGCAGAGCCGCGCCAGACGACGCGCTCAGGGACAAGAGCGACGCGCTAAGGAGCGGCAGCTACAAGCGGATCGCGACCTGGAAGGTGGATGGTACTTTGGTCCGGATCCTCGTTCGCAGCCTGCACCACCGCGCACAAGACCTATCCGGTCTAAGCAGCGCGTACCTTTGCATCACCCAGTGCGAGCAGCCATCTGTGCACATCTGCGACGCGATGGTCAAGTAATGTGGAACCAGGACAGTCAGCTGACTGCGATTCGGGACAAAGAGGGAACGCTGCTATTGGTGTTCTGGGCCTTGCTGAAGGGACAGCGAGTGCGCGTGCTGGTGGATTCGGGTGCCTCGGATGAATTCATCTCCAGTGAGTGCGTCAAGAGATTGAACCTCACAGTTCGCGCTAATGGGATGCCGCCGAACGTTACCCTCGCGGATGGGTCAGTGCAGACCTCTGCGCAAGTCGCTTACGGCAAGCTGACCGCCGAGACTTCAGAGGGGACTTACTCCGAGGTCATCAAGATGCGAGTACTACCTCTGGGCATCAAGGTGGACATTGTACTCGGAGGAAGGTGGTTGAGACACCTCTCGCCGGTCACGCTGGACTATGATGGGTGGGGATCAGCCAAGTTTCGCCAGCATGGCAAATCCGTGCGGATACGGGGATGTTCGCCAGGGCGTAGCTCTACACGCAAAGGCGAGAGAACCGCGATGGCTCTGGAACCGATGGTAATGTTATCAGCGGCTCAAGCGACCAAGGAGATCAAAGCCTATCGGCGCAGATATGCGGGAATGGACAGTGCCGCGACACCCCACGACATCTTAGTGGCCTATGCGACACCTCTGGTAGGGACTTCGATGTTATCAGCGGTGGCCACCAGCGAGAATTTGGAGGACCCTTCAATCTCCCCGAGTGGAGAAAGAAGTTTCAGAAGCTGATCGAGTCCTTTTCACCTCGAGTAATTCGCGAAGCGCTGCCCAACTTTGACGCCCTGCGAAAAGATGAAGTGGCCCACGTGAGACTGCAAGAGGGATGGAATGGCATCGCGCCCGCTAAGAGGCCCTACAAGATGTCCATGGTGGAGTTGACTCAATTGCGGGAACGCCTGGATGAACTCCTGAGCAAGGGCTACATCAGACCTTCCTCAAGTCCGTTCGCTGCACCAGTGCTGATGGTTCCCAAGCCTGGGAAACCTGAAGTACTCAGAATGGTCTGCGACTTCCGAGCCATCAACAGCCTGACTGTCAAGGACAAATATCCACTTCCCGACATTCAGCAGTTGTTCGACTCCATGCATGGGGCCAAGTACTTCTCCTCCTTCGATGCGGTCGATGGATTCTGGCAGATGGCTATGGCGTCTGAGGATGTGGAAAAGACGGCGTTCACTTCTCCCTATGGCTCGTATGAGTGGTGGGTGATGCCCATGGGGTTGACCAACAGTCCTTCCTGCTATCAGAGACGCATGCAGCGCGCTCTGGGACATCTTCCTTTTGTAAGAATATTCCTGGACGATTGCATCCTCTTCAGCAACACCTTGGAGGAGCATCTTTCCCATCTCCAGCAATTTCTCGAAGTCTGTGAGAACCAGGGTATCTACCTCAAGGAGTCTAAGTGTCAACTATTGCAGACCCAGATACGCTTTCTGGGGCACGTGATCTCACGGGAAGGAAGTCAACCTCAAAATGACAAGCTGGCCGCCATCAGGGACTGGCCCGCTCTGGAAAACGCCACGCATGTGCGCCAATTTTTGGGGTTGGCTGGGTACTACCGGCGGTACATGCTGGGCTTCTCTGAAGTAGCACAACCCTTGACTCAGCTCACCAAAGGGGATGTCGCTTGGCTATGGGGACCCATGCAGCGTTGGGCTTTCGAGGAGATTAAGAAGGCGCTATGTTCTTCCCCCACTCTCGCGCTACCCGATATGAAAGCGGCGGCCGAAGGACGGCATCCTTTCGTGGTACAAACTGACGCCAGTGGAGTGGCACTAGGGGGAGTACTGATGCAAGACGTAGGAAATGGATTGCAACCTATCGCCTTTGAGAGCAGACAGTTTAATGGAGCCGAGCAGAACTACCATGCTGGCGAAAGAGAACTCTGCGCTCTCCATCACTGCACTACGCAAACTTGGCGACACTACCTCATTTGGACTGAGTTCCAATTGCAGGGTGACCACAAGCCCCTAGTCTGGTTAATGGCACCCGGACAACCTCTCAGCCGACGCCAAGCCCGATGGTACATGGATCTAGTAGAGGTAGGGGTACCCGAGATGGAATACATCCCTGGGGCGCTACTCTGGGTTCCAGACGCTCTGTCCAGGCGACCCGACTACAAGGAAATTTCCGCGAGAGAAGGACTGGTAGAAGCTGGCTTTGTGCATCCGGTTACTGGGAAACCGCAGCGACCTCCCTCGGCCGCAGACACTGCCAGCAAGTTTCGACCTGCAGCTGGTAAAGAGTCCCGCCAAGGACGCGCGCCCCTGGGAGTGGTAGATCCCAACAAGTTGAAGGAGCGCAAGTCCAACAGCGCCAAGACCAAAGAGCCTGCACCAGTCCTCGCGTACAGTGGGACTCTCACCTGGATGGACTCCCCTCAACTCTGGATGGACGCCTTACATACCCTGCAGCTGGCCGAAACTGGGTACGAGAAAGCCACCCTGGCAGTTCAGACGCGCTCTGGCAAACTGACAGCATCCTCACCCCCTTCTCCCAGGAAGACCCCTGTTGATTTCTCAGCAACGCCGAAGTGCAGCGAGGCTTCAACCAGACTCCTGGAGCCCAGCGATCGACAGGACTGGAAGTTCCGGGCGGACATGTTCGACTTCTTGAGTCAAGAATATGGACCCTTCGAGGTGGACGCCTGTTGCGACTTGGGAGGAAAGAATCGTCAGGTCAACCGCTACTGGACGGACTGCTTGAAGGAAAACTGGCGAGGGTTGAACGTCTGGTGTAATCCTCCCTTCTCCTCCAACCATTTGACCATCGAGGCCGTACTGAGGAAATATGTGGAAGAATGGCGTCTGGACCCTGAGAATACTTCAGCTCTCTTCGTCCTTCCTGACTTTCAATCTCGCATGCCACAGTGGCGGCAGTTGTTCAGATCTGCGGGAATGAGAGTGGAGTACATTATTCCTACCCATGACGCTCAAGGAGAACCTGTGCAGATGTTCGCCGCCCCGGATGGAGCCCTTCTGGATCTGCCTTGGCCCCTGCTAGTGGTGTACGCCCCTCCAGCTCGACAGCGTGTCAAGCGGGAAAGGAAAACGGGTTCCCCCCCTCCTATCGTGCGTACTGGAGAAGCGGCCAGCGTTCGAGACCTGCATCAGCAGATATCAGGAGGCCAGTTCCTCAAAGCGCTGCAAGCGGAATATGGGCGACCTGGCCCCCTCCAGACTTTAAGGAAGGAAATCCAAGAAGCTCCGCATCAACGAACTCGTGACTTCTGCGTAGTGGGAGATGTGTTGTGGAGGGTGAGCGCTGGGCGCTATCAGTTGGTACTGGGAGAAGATTCACCTCTCCGTGAGGTAGTACTGCAAGAGGCGCATGCATCTGTTTCAGCTGGACACGCGGGCAGGGACAAAACTCTGGAACGAGTACTGCGACGCTTCTGGTGGAAAGGGGCAGCAGAAGATGTGGGACGCTGGGTTTCATCTTGCACTATCTGTCAAGCGGTGCGACCGAGAAATTCCTACCCGGATGGATTGCTGAACCCACACACTATTCCTACGCGACTATGGCAAGTGGTCAGTGTGGACTTTGTTACTGGACTGCCAGTCACGGCGCGGAATCACGATGCCTTTGCTACTTTCACATGTAAGCTCAGCAAAATGGTTCACATCATCCCGTTGAACTTCCAGGACAGCTCCTCTGAGGTTATCGCTCGAATCTACTTCGACCACATCTGGAAACTACATGGCACCCCTATGAAGATTGTCTCTGACCGCGACCCTCGTTTTCAGGATGCTATGTGGAAGGAATTGATGAGACTTATGGGAACTAAAGTGGCCTCCACCACGCCTTACAACCCTCGTTCGGACGGACAAGCTGAACATACCAACCGCGTGGTAGAAGACATGCTAAGGTCCTTCGTAGGCAGCAATCCAGAGGACTGGGATTTGTGGTGTGCCAACGTAGAGTTCGCCATAAACGATACGCGGAGCGATGTAACCGGCTTTACCCCGTTTGAGTTGGTCTTGGGGCACTCGCCTATGTCGCAACTGGACTTGTTCCTGCAAGCGGCTGCTGGACAACACTCCAAGCGTAAGGGTGGAGAAGGTACGGCACACGAGATGGCTAGTAAATTCGCGGCTCAACTAGAGGACGCCCGCACTAAGCTAGAACTGGCACAGCAACGCCAGCGACATCAGTTTGACCAGCGTCACACCGCCAAATCCTTTCAGTTGGGAGACTTGGTCTGGGTAGATGCCAAGCATCTCACGGAAAATATCATGAACCGCGAATCCTTCAGGAAGCTGGGACCTCGCTGGCACGGGCCCTTACCCATCACCGAGAGGTTCTTCAGCGACCAGCAGCGAGAGCTACCCGAAATTGACAGAGGTGCTCCGGTGGCTTACCGGCTCAAGTTACCCCCTAAATGGCGTATCCACGATGTTTTTGCGCAGCATCGCCTCAAGGAATACCGCACCGCGGATGAAGCCTTTGCGCTGCGTCGACAAATACCTACTCCTGCCAAGGTTCTCGTGGATGGACAATCCCAGACCCATGTGTCTAAGATTCTGGCTCGAAGAGTGAAACCTATGAAAGGAGGCAAGGAAGTAGAAGAATTTCTGGTTCGCTGGACTGGGTACTCTAACGCTCATGACTCCTGGAAGACCCGTGAGTCGTTGAACTACGGGGGTGAACTCGAACAGCTCACGGAGTTCGAACACCTGAGACTATCACGAGAAGGACAAGCCCGGGAAAAAGCCTTACAGGAGGTCAGAATGCAGCGGAAGCAAAGGCGGGAACGCGTCGGAGCTTTAACTTTCCTGGACACCTCTGATGAAGTAAAACTCTCTTCTCTGGACAACTGCCTACCTTGGGAACAATACTGTCGCTCCGCTGACGCCTTTGTGACGCATCTAGCTCTTCTGGGCTCTGGGGTCTCGACACGCGAGTTGCGACTACTAGTCCTTTTCAGTGGTACAGGAAGTGTGGAGAGAAGTTTCATGTCATGTTATCCGAAGAGCACTGTGGTCACCGTCGATCAGGATCCTCGCTGGCAACCTACCTACGCTGAGAAGGTTCAGGACTGGGACTTCAAGCGTTATGCACCTGGTTACTTTGACGTCATCTGGGCTAGTCCACCGTGCACCGAATACAGTCAGGCTAAGACCACTGGGGTGCGACAACTGCGACAGGCTGATGCTTGTGTACGCCGAACGCTCCAAATTTTTGACTTTCTCAAACCCCAGCATTGGTTTATGGAAAATCCGATGGGCAGGTTTCCTTTTGCGCTGCGATTTCGACCCGTAGTTCGCCGGTTACCTACCCCGTTGTATTGCTCTTACTGTATGTATGGTACTGGCTATCGCAAGCCTACTTGCATCTGGACGCAGTCGCCTCCTCCAGTGGATCTACGGTACTGCACGATGGATACTCCTTGTCTTCACCAACGGACTCTGGGATCACATCCGGAAACTGCTCAACTGGGACCTCATCCAGGGCAACAAGGAGCGGGAGTTTCCACTGCTGTATACCCTCTGCCCGCTGGATTGCTTCGTCAACTCTTCGAGCACCTGTTCGATCAGAAAAGCATATCACGCATCCATAAGCATGGCTGATCTGTGTCTGGATCTTAGCTGCTGTACAAATGACTCTGAGTTATCATCTCTTTGTACTAACAAGCTAAGAGGGGAGGAGTTGTGCCAGGGAACAATAGCCCGGCCAAGCCATTCGATTGGCATATTGTATTTATGCATACTGGGGCAGTGAGATGGCAATGGGCTCGGAAGGGGACTCCGAGCCATTGACTTCGTACTATGGGGAGCGAAAGCCTGGACTTGATTATAGCTGGCAGCATATTATCGTACACCCTTCTGGTGCGCTACGCCGCTGGGAGCGTAATAGGGGCGGCGGCTGGTTTCTAGAAGACGCCACTCAGTTGAAGGCGCCGGTAGCGCCATTCTCATTACCGATTAGCCGCGTTGGGATCGCGTACTGGAATCCGACGATTGTGATTGACGATGACGAATATCATGGAATTCCCTACCAGGGGCGTAAGCCTACACACTCAGCGTCTACGAACAGTGAAGATTCGGGTACAGGCGCTGTGTCCTGGAGTAAGGAGAAGTTACCAGATTCTGATGACAATGATGACGCAGGTGTCACTAACAGTAAGGAGAAGCTACCAGATTCGGATGACAAAGATGACGCGGGTGTCATACATGACATGGACACTGCCAGTCCGAAATGGGAGCCAACTTCGCCTGAATATGATGACACCGAGGATGACGTCAGCGAGTTCGATGACTTGGTAGCTGACGATGCTGAAGAACAAGCTGAAGCTCGAAGGTTGAAGAGACTGGGACTGCAATTGATCATGGATGAGAAGGGTGAACTTCACTGGGTACCAAAGGGCACCTCCCCGACCTCACCTGTTCAGCCCGATGATCAGCCTATTACCGAGCAGAAGTCTGAGGCCATATCTGAGGATGCCCCAGCCTCTGTGGTGGAGACTGTTCATGCACCACCGAAGAAACCTTATGGGTCAGATACTGGATTGACTTCAATGGGTGAGAATAAGGCTGGGGTGTCTGAAGAGACGAAGAGGCAACCTAGGAAATATCCGAGATGTTGGACACATGAGTATATAACTCAATTGAAGTATTCCATAAGAAGTGACAGTGAAGAAGAAGAAGGGCTTGACGTGGCTCCTCGTAGGAAGAAAGCAAAGATCAGCAAGGGACAATGAAATCAACTGTCTTGATTAGGATTGTCCAAATGCAGATTCTCTGATTAGGATTTGTATAGGTGGCAGATGATGATATGCCAGCCGACATGGGACAGATCGATTAGAGAATATGAACTGCGCGCCTTGAAAGTATAAGACTTGAATATTGCCCATTTGGAGGCTGTTCTAACTTGAAGTAACTATTTGGAGGAGCTGTTGCTCAACCTGTTAATTTACTGGTCAATCTTTCCTGCCATAAAGATATTGCAATTGCTTGAATTGTAGCCTTGTTCACCTAATCTTTGCAACCGCCTTGTCCGGAACAAACAGCCGCCTCCCTTGGAGGTCAATCCCAACCCCAATATGCACCAAATCACGGGTCAAAAACAGCTGGGACTTGGTCTCAGAGACCAACCAGCCTGCCAGCTCCACATCTCGAATAATCGAGCGGAGCTCACCCAAAGTAGCAGGATCCGTCAGGGAAGGGGCCCGCACCGCACAAATAAAATCATCCACGTACGGGTGCACCCGCACACCCCGAGCCCGCCAACGGCCTACAAGCTCCTTGTTGATTTTAGTAAAAACCCAACAAGTCGGAGCCAATCCAAACGGCAAAACACAAAACTCATAGAAGACACCAAGCCACTCAACAGCCACATACTGCCGAGATCCCTCGTGCAGGTCAACGTGGTAATAGCCGGACTTATAGTCCCAATAGAACAGGCCATCATCCGGCCGAAGCACATCAACAAACGGTTGTAAGTGCTCATACTTAAACCGAGGAAAGTCTAAAAAGGAATTCAGGTACTTACCATTGAAAATCAGCCGAAGCTTAACCCCATTGTTGTCTACCATAATCGGCAAGACAACCTTAGGCCTTCGGGCCGCTCTCCGCACAGCCCCCATCAACTCACACTCTCGCAAAGCCCCCGTGACAAATTCCGGATACAAATTAGCCGAAGAGTGATTAGGCAAGTGAATCGAGGGCGGGGGGCGCCCACTACTAAACCGCAAACTAAACCCGTGCTCAATCCAAGACATCACATAAGTCGAACGCACAAAGGTCCGCCAAAAGGAAGCGTGCTCTCTGAGCCTGCCCGCAACTCGCGGCACAACAACCCCCTGCTCAACGATCGCAACAGCATTCTCAAGCTCCTCTTCGGAAAACTCAACATCCAAACCTGGCAACAGCAACCCGCAATCGACGAAAAACATTATGCATTATAATAAAGAAATTGTTAGAGTTAGGCATTCCGCACTAACATTCTGTCAAGCCTGGCGTTCCGCCACGGCACACAGCTCGGCATTCCGCACGAGACAAGTCTTTTGCTACTGCAACGAGACTAAACTGCCAGGCAGCATAAAACAAGGAGCTCATCCCTGGTCACGTCCACGACCCCGGCCCGCAGCAGGCAAGGAGCACTGGTTTTGGTGGTGGCCCCATTGTCCGCAACGAAAGCACGTCAAGTTCTGGCCAAAGCCACGACCCCCTCCAGCCCCAGCAGCTGGGGGAGGCGAGAAAGGAGGCAGTTGCTGCTGAACCGCTGGCCTAGGGCGCTGATCCCTGGCCTTCTGCTTGGCTGAATTGGCCTTAGCCTTGGCCTCATTCTCTGCCTTCACTTCCTTCCGCGCGCGCCTACACGCCTTGTCCTCTTCATCGTTCTCAGCATATGAACGTCTCTCCAATTTCTCAGCCATTTTCCAACCCACTTCAGTACCCTCGTCAACCACCATCGCCAACACCCTCCCACGCTCTCTCGCTCGTGCGACGCCCTTCTCAGCAGTCTCCACACAAAAGGCAAGAGCCTCCACAACATTGGAAGGGAGTTGCGTACCCTCCAAGGCCTTGCGAGCCTCATCCAACGCTGCCCCAGTAGCAACGTGCGCGCCATAGTGGTGCTTGACCTCGTCGAACTGCTTTCGCACGCCCTTGAAGGAATCCTTCTCCAATCCGGCGCGAGTAAGCTCCTGACGGTCGTTTCCAGGGAGCTCATCGTAATCGACAGCGTCCAACCAAGGGCGCTTACGCGCCCCCCCAGCCGCCTGCAACGACTCCTCACGCAGGACAGACAATCTACTCGTAAAAGTGGCCATCTGACGCATCAGCTTCTCCTGCGCCGGCGCCAAAGGGTCTCCATTCTCCAAGGCTCTAGCGGCCTCCACATACGACGCGTGCGCTTTTAAATCATCAACTTTCTGCTGGCAAGCGTTGACGTCGGTGAACCAATCCATGTCGATAATTCAAAAAATAACAATATATATAATTCGAACTGAAGAATAGTAAAGTCACAACACTGAAAAACTTACGGTGTTAAGGAACTGCAAAAACGGACACAGACTGTAAAAACGGACACCGAACTGCAAAAACGGTCTCAGGCGATGAAACTCCACAGTTAACGGCAACTGTCAAAACCGTCCAGGCAGGGCCTCTTCAGGCCTCCGCAGATCAGAAAACCTCAGTTTTCCGATCAGCTCCAGATGACTGTCATACTGACAGTCATCCTCCGCTGACCAGAAAACGGGATGTTATGTGTCACAGTGCAGAGAGCGGAGCGATAGGTGCTGTGTCACATAACTCGAGGGTCCCGGTCAGGCAGTATAAGGTTGCGAACTCCCAGAGAGTTCGGCTCCGGTGTTTGATCATATTTCGGATTCAGGGTATTATTTTGAGCTGTGATTTTCTGCGTGGTGTATATATTCGGTGTATCGGTTTTTTAGCAGTATGGACGAAATCTCTGACGCTCAGTTAGAAGAAAAGATTGCGGCCGTAAAAGGATCCGTTGAGTACGCAACCTATAAGGCCAAGTTGAATGAGACTATCCCGAAGCTTTCCGACGATGACAAAAATCTCCAATCGTATCTCGCTGCGCTTGTCCACGAGCAGCGCAATCGTTCCGCGAATCAGCCAGGAAAGTTAGACGCAATTCTTCAGTCAGTAGGGGCGAGAGCGCCCGAAAAACGTAAGCTTCAGCGCCCCACAGCTTGGACCGCAGGCGGTTTTGTTCACTCCAAGCAAGGTGGATCAAAATCGGAAGACCTTTCGTGCAAGCGCCAGTTCGAGACGCTAGACAAAGCGGATGACGTCTTCTTCAGCGTTAAGCAGCAGTTGGAAGGCTTGGAGCAGCCAGCGTCAATGGCTGAAGAGGAGTTGACGAAAATCAAGAAGATAAAAGCTGCAGTCGAGGAAGGTATGCTCTGGGCTGAAACCCAAGCTCAAGTGGTAGATATCGCGTTCAAATTCGGATGGCCTACCGCCCAAGAGTTTGAGGGAGAGCCAGTAGTTGTTACAGAGGAGCAAGAAAAGAGGCTCAAGCAAGCCAAGAAGGCAGTGGCTGAACGCTACGCTAAGATTGAGAAGGAGAAAGCTGGGAAAAAGAATTTGAACAAGCCTTTTGTTGGGGGGCGTCACCGTCCCTAATCGCGAGCAGCCCAATCAAGGAAGGGCGTGTTTCATATGTGGCAATCCCAATCATATCTCTCCCAACTGTCCCCAGAATCGTAATGGAAAAGGGAAAGGGAAGTGAGAAGGTGTTATTCACCTTGAGGCAGTAGTGCCAACGAATGGAACTTCGGCTTATCGCCTTAGAGAACTTGCGTGGCTTATTGCCCGCGGTATTATTGCTTATCGCGGTAATTGGGCAGTGGCCCTTACGTAATTGTCAGATTTGCTTCTCAATTTGTCTCGATGTAAGTAAATCCAATGCAAATCGTGCTTGCAGAGCCCACAACGTGGCTTGCTGTTAACGGATTTCGTAGCTGCTTAACGCAGTTTTGTGGCAATGCTTTATGTTTGCTCGGTGTGCTTAATTTCGGAGTGTACCCACACTCGATCACACGTTTCCAGGATTGTGACGTGTTGCTTAGCGGAACTTGCTTGCCCGCATCGAGTTGAAAGCAATTTGTGAGATATATAACTACGGGTATATATCGGGTTACAGTCAGAATGCTTTCACTTTCGGTATTTGCATAAGTCAGAATAAACATAAGATAGTCTCGGCTTTATGCCGGAAACCTTAAACCTGTGACACCCGTACTGTACGGAGTACTAGTACAGATAACAGGAAGTGACACACGGTGTGTCACATCCAGCACACCACCCTGGACTATTACGGAGGAAGAGTTAGGGTGGAGCAGGGTTGTTGCAGTTAGAAAACACACCATCTCAAGCGGTGGAAACAATTCTAGAGGGGGCCTGTGCTCTTGGCCAGGGCGGTCCCAAATCTCTAGCTAGCCGTGCACACAGGGAGGCATCTTGGCCTTGAAGCTGATCTAGCAGGGCTACTAGCAGTCACAGAGCAACTCTAGCCACTTTGAAAGTGGTCCACAAAGCAGAGTTCACTGTAGAAGTTGCCGTTGTCAATCTCAAAGTCCAGATTGAAGATGTCAAAAGTGTCAAAGTCCAAAGAACCAGAGTCCAGATTGAAGTTGTCGTCGGGGTCAGCGGGTCCAGAGTCCAGAAAGGCGGAGTCACGGAAGAAGTCCATTGCGCAATTCTGATAATTGAAGTACTGCCCGGACACCACCGCCCGCGGAGCAATCTCCGCGCCACAAAGTGCAGAGGCGGTGACGGTGTCGAGCAAAGCCATGCTCACACACATGAACAGAGCCGGCAGTGTTGCTGCCGTGAGGAGACTGCCAATCGACGGCGTCCGGACACCACCAACCCGTGGAGCGGGCGGCGGTGCGTCCACATGCAATTCCTCATCGCCAGACTCGGAGTCAGCGACGCTGGCCGAATCATGCGTGGAAGAAATGTACGGAGGCAGGGGTGTGAAGGATTGAATCGAAACCTGCGGCTCGGGCTCGAAGAAGCCCAATTTTACAGACATGCCGTCCATAAAGGACTGCTCGAAGGGGGGTTCGTCGTCGACGAACTGCTTCGGGAAGATCAGCGCGCCCTCGTCGGTCTCGGTCGCCACTTGCGGTCCAGGCTCCGCGATGCTCTTGTCGATCACGGCGGGTGTGTCCGTGCCGAAATGAATCATGGGAAAATGCTGCGGAGCCGGCTCAGCACCACCGGCTACCTGCTTCAGCTCACGGAGAGCTGTGCGCGCCTCGTGCACGCGGGTAGCAAGGAGAGAGGGCGGAGAAGGCTTTAAGCCCGCGTACTGTGCCCGAAGGCCAATGTTGATGTCGTCCGCGAAGGTGAAGGGCTCTTCGTCGTGACGAACAACAGGTTGATCATGTTGTCCACAAAGTCGAGCGAAGGTGGCGTCGTCCTGAGCGTCGAAGGCGGTCTGGAACGCGGAGACGATCTCGTCGTTCTCGTCGGCAGCCACCAAGTCGCACTCCGCGCATGCCATGTCGTCCGTGGGGCAACTCGCGGTGTCGTGGTAGTGTCCAGGAGGACAACGCGCGCACTCAGGGACGAAGGCGGAGGAGGCTACGTGGAACGAGATGTTGTGGGCGGAGTTCTTTTTGTAGTGGTTCTGACTCCAATTCCCGTCGGTCTTGAGCGGGTTCGCGGCGAAGCGGAAGCTCTTCCGCGCGCCATAGCCCCCAACACGATTGCTCCGTCCATGGAACTTCCCATCGTCCCTCCTGTTGCGTTCATCCCGCCAACGTGAGGGCGGAAAGGAGACACCCCGCTTACCGTCAGGCTGCTGGCGGTGGCGGTGAGAGTCAGTGAATCCAGAGAGAGGCTCGTCGTCCTTCGCGATTGAGTCCTTTAGCGTCACGAGGGTAGAGGCGGCGGCCTCCAATTGCTTCTCGAACTCCATGATGAGGCTCTTCACGTCAATCCCACCAGAGTAAAGCATAGTTGGGGAAGTCGGAGGTGACGGCTTAGGCTGCTTCGCGCGGCCAACACCGTTCTCGCTCTCCCAAATCTCGAGGATGTGGGCGTAGATGTCCTCGAGGTCGACCTTGGCCAAGTCCACGTCGAGCCGAAGCGGCGTGGTGACCTTGTCGTACATGATGGGGTCGAGGGACGCGAGCAGCTGCTTCTTGGCCATCATGTCGTCGAGCGGACCAGAGGGCGAGTTGCGGATAGCCGTTAGGCAGGCGTCGAAGTCTTGGATCAACGGATCGGGGTCCAGCTTGGAGTCGAAGTAGATGGCACACAACTCCTCGTAGTTCCCAAGGGGTCGGAGAACTCGAGGAAGCAGCCTCTTCGTGACCTCAAGCAAAGCTCGCTTCCCATCTCGCGGTGAAGCACGTCCAGAAGCGTCCACCCAACGTCTTGCGGGTGAGTGAGGCCTCGTCAAAGATGTCAACGTCGTGAAGAGGATGGCGTTGTAGACGTTGTTGACCTCCTTGGTGGCGTCCGCCAAGTCGAAGAGGGTGTCGTTGGCGGTGTCTTTCAGCTCGAATGCCGACTGTAAAGATGTCACCAAGGACGTCCACAAAACATTGCGGTCGGATTCATCACCTCGGAATGACGCCTCCTTGGAGCCAAGAGCGTCTCGAGATGTTCTTTTGATTAAATCCACGTCCCATGAAGAATTCTGAACGGCCACAGCACGTGTCCGCTCAGGGGCCGTCAAATTAGCTGCTGGAGATGCAGGTGTCGGCCGATAGCGCATCCCAACGTCTCGGGAAAAAATCGTGTCTAGCCGAATCCGGTTGTGAGCCCCCATGGGAGGCGTAGCTTGCGAAGAAATACTCATGATAAAAATCCTATAGGTGGGTACGTCGGGGTAAGGTGGCGATGGCGCGGAGAGGAGGAACTCGCGGAAATGGTGATGGCAAAAGCAGTCAAAACGTCCGTAACTGCGAAATCCCAATTGTAGAAATGCGGAAGTCGAAGAACACGTTGCGCAAGAAGTCCGCGACAAAGATTGATCAGGTCTAGTCAAAACGAAAATCCCGTGGACATCCAAAAAATCACGTAGGGTACGCTGCAGCGATAAACACAATCACTCCGTAACGACGCGTGCCTCAACCGCGAGTCCTCATAGCGCAACCATCAAATGGGACCCCCAACGCCCCACCAAGCGGAGGCGTTTAGCCTGGCGCACCATAACCTGTGAGATATATAACTACGGGTATATATCGGGTTACAGTCAGAATGCTTTCACTTTCGGTATTTGCATAAGTCAGAATAAACATAAGATAGTCTCGGCTTTATGCCGGAAACCTTAAACCTGTGACACCCGTACTGTACGGAGTACTAGTACAGATAACAGGAAGTGACACACGGTGTGTCACATCCAGCACAATTCAATCTTCAAAATGGAAGCATAGCACACTTAGGCACGCGACACGGAGTGTTTTTCCAGTGTACTTGTCGTCCGATCCTTGTTCTCTCTTTTAGTTAGCTTAGTAGGTTCAGTTTTGTTTGCAGAATTCCACGACTGCCCGTCCGAGTTCGACGAGGCGGCAGTCCCTGCAGTTTCCACGGCTGCTCCTAAGATTACAGGCAGGCTTCGGCAGCGGTCAGGCTTCTGGCGGTCCTTTGCTTCAGCTCTAGTGGTGACCTGGGTGCTGTTCGGAGTGCCACTCACGTGGATCAACGGCCCTCCACCTAGCAGTTTCTTTCCCAACTCTCCGACAGCTTTGGCAGAGGAGGAGTTCGTGACAGAGGCAGTGCTAGGCTTGGTTCAGTCTGGCGCGGCTGAGGAATGGTTCACACGTCCGGAGGTTATCTCCCCTCTTGCGGTGGCATATAGAGACACAGGCCCAGACAGCCCACCTAAGAAAAGGCTGATCTGGAACGGCAGGTATGTCAACTCGTTCATAGTGGTCCAGAAATTCAAGTATGAGTCTCTGGCTATTGTGAGGGACTTGCTCGGTTGGTATGGCACCTTGTGGTCTTTTGACCTGACCTCTGGCTATCACCACGTGGAGTTACACAGTGACTTTCACACATATGTGGCTTTTAGCTGGAAGGGCAGGTTTTATGTCTTCAAAGCCCTCCCTTTCGGTCTGGCACCTGCCCCTTTCTTCTTCACCAAAATCACCAACGAGCTGGCCGCTCGGTGGAGGAGGCAGGGTGCAGGCTTGGTTCACTATCTGGATGATTTCCTGTTTATTCAGGGACGGTCTGGCAGGCCTTTTGCAGTTGAGCAGGCTTCAGTTCTTCAGGACGTTGAGGACAGTGGCTTCCTGATTAACAAGGAGAAGTCCACACACCACACTGGACTTTCAACAGCTGATTGAGTTCTTAGGTGTCGGCATTGATTCAGTAAGAGGAGTCTTCTTTGTTCCACAAAAGAAGTGGGACTCCTTTCAGGCCCGGGTGGCATTCACACTCAGCAGGCAGTGGACCTCACCCCGAGAACTTTCCCGTCTGGCAGGGAAGATCCAGAGTTTCACTTTGGCTTTAGGCAAGGTGTGCCAGATGTTCTCCCGAGAGATGTATTTTGAGGTGGAGAGTCACTCCTCGTGGGACAGGCCTATTCCACTCACGGAGGCAGTGGCAGGGGAGCTCAGGTTCTGGCAGTCAGTGCAGAGGCGGCAATTCGAACCCCCTATCTGGCCGGTATTTTTGGCTTTCAGGAACAGGATGTGGACGGATGCGGGCGGCACAGGCTGGGGTGCAGTACTCGAGGCAGTCACAGGCAGGCTTGAGCAGGTGGCACGAGGGCACTTGTCACTGGCACGCAGAGAGAGATGCTTCCTCCACGCACAGGGAGATGGTTGGCTACCTGCAGGCTCTTCGGTCCTTCTCAGGCTTCGTTCAGGGCAGCACACTGAAGCTGTACACAGACTCCCAGGCGGGCTGCCAGATCCTTGAGAAGGGTTGCAGTTCCAAGCACGCCTTGCACAGGCTTGTGGTGGACATTTTTTGGGAGTGCACCAGGCTCGGGGTGTCCCGGTACCCGGTGTGGGTGCCTCGGGAGCTCAATGCTCAGGCAGACTACTTGGCTGGCATTTATGATGGTGACGACTGGCAGCTGAACCCGCACTGGTTCCACTGGCTCGACAGTCTGTGGGGCCCTCACACGGTTGACCGCTTTGGCACAGACAAGAACGCACTTCTCCCGCGGTTCAACAGCAGGTGGTGGTGCCCGGGCTCGGAGAACGTTGACTGTTTCTCTCTGATAGACTGGTGGCTGGAGAACAACTGGTGCAACCCTCCCTTCGGCATGGTCGGCAGGCTCTTGGAGGTGCTTAGGAGGTTCTCGGCGGTGGCTACAATCATCGTGCCGTACTGGACGGGCAGGCATTGGTGGCCTCTTATCTGCCCGGACGGGCAGAACTTTGCTCCCTTTATCAGGGACTGGAGGGAGCTTCCACGGGACACGGCAGAGGCGCTTTTTCTGCCAGGGGCCGGTCGGGCTAATGAGAGAGCCGTGGGCCCGCCTAACTTCAGGGTGTTGGCGCTGCGGGTGGACTACTCGGCTTGAGCAGGAGGGCACCTAGAGTCGGCCTTCTGGCGGCAGGTGGAGGTCAGCCCCAGGGACCCGTTGGAGCAGGAGCTGCTGAGGAGCATGCAGACCGATATGGTGACTACCAGGGCAGTGGGCAGCTGGTGCAACAACTACTTGGGAGCATTCGGCAGGTTTTCCAGATGGTGCAGGGAAAGGCAGCCCCCGCGGGATCCATGCCCAGCATTGGCAGTCACAATGGCTTTGTACCTGCGGTTCCTGACAGACAGAGCAGAGACTTACTCGGTGGTCAAGACGGCATCAAGAGCTATTTTTTCAGTGCACGAGGTGGCTCTGGTTCCGAGAGATCAGAACCCCACCAAGTCGGAGTTGTGCAAGGCAGTGAGGGAGCAGGCCAAGAGGAACGAAGTTTGGCTTGGGGGTGAAGAACCGCAAGGCAGCCATGCCCGTGGCTCTGTTGGCAGTCGGTATCAGGTTGTACCATTCAGACAGTAAGGGTTGCTTCTCCATCATCAGGCTGACCGTGGCATGCATGGGGGCAGTCATGTGGGCGGGGTGCCTGCGGTATTCGGACATGAAGATGGTCTGGGTGGGGGCCATGAGGTTCTACAGCACACATATGGTGTTTTTGCTCTGCCACAGGAAGAATGATCAGTACAGAGACGGTGACGTGGTGTATGTCTCCCGCGGCTCGGGAAAGCACTTCTGCCCAGTGGACTTAGCAGAGACACTCATCGAGGCAGGGCAGTTGTCAGGAGCTGTGAATCTCTTCCAGGGTTGGGACGGTAGAAAAGCGGTGAGGGATCCTCAGGTGCCGTTGAACGGCAGGCACATGGACTATCATGTGTGCAGGCGGGAAATAGTCCGCATGGTGGCTCAGGGTACTGGTAAGACGGAGGAAGAGGTCCGCCAGGTCTTCGGGACCCAGAGCATGCGGTCAGGCGGTGCCACTGTGGTGGCCCGTAAGGTGTCCTTCGAGGACTTCATGCGGCATGGGCACTGGATGACTGCGTCGGCAGCCACGAGGTACATTGAGCCGTCCACCGAGGAGCGGGTGGCAGTCACCGTGGCAGCTGACTACTAGATTGTTTGCATGCGGAGCACTAATTGCAACAGTGCTGTAGGAGTGACACTGATGTGTCCTGGCCATTATGTGTGCCTGCGGGCTATTATTGGTATATATTACCTGCAGACTGATCTTTGTTTTGTCTCCGTGACATGCTCTTGCTTTACAGATGTGATTATTGGTTAGCTAGGGTAGCTAGGGTAGCTAGGGGGGACCTGCAGGGCAGGTGTGTCACATAACCTCAGGTTTCACTTTTGCATCTTGAACTTTTGCTGGGATTTATAATAAGAATTTTAAATTTTAAATTTTAAATTTCTTCTTGTCAAGACAACCGTGTACACAGGATCCCCCCGCCCGATAACCGTGCGACACACGATTCCCCCTGAAACCCGACTGAACGTCTAACGCCGGCAGCCTGTCTTTGATTTTTTTTTGAAAATAATAAAATTTCGATACGGCACCGGCAACGAGTTCAACCCACCAGTTTCTTCGCCGGAACGGGCCTGCGATATATAATTATACCTTAAGGCTGCAGGACAATTATACATCTGTCGCACCTCGCGCAGTGGTTTTGGCAGGGGGAATAATAGTATCTACTATTCCCCCTCGCCTGGCAATACCCACACCGACACGACAGAATTGAAAGCGGAGCGGAAGGGGCAGGACGAGGAGGAGCGGAGGGCTCGTGTTTGCAGTTTGGTGTTATCACCTTCAGCCAGCGATCAGCCTCGTCCGGCTCTGCAAGCTTCCGCGGACTTTAACCGAGCTTTTGCTCGTGTTTAACATTTGCATATTGGAAATTGCACAACTACTGTGACAACCAAAGCTAAACAGCGCATTTAATCCCTCAGAGCTAAACGTTTCTTTTCACGAATGTCGGAGTCGCCATCTCGGAGATCCTCAAGGTACTTGCACTTGCCTCACCTTAAACTGGAATTCGGCACTTAAGTCAGAAGACATATACGTTGTCGGTGCATAACCGTGATATTTTCGCGCTGCAGGAAGGAACGCAGAAGGTCTCGTTCACCGAGGCCTTCGAAATCCTCAAAAAGGTGTGTGTGTGAAAGTTTCCGCTAGGAGCTTGCGCAAGCGAACATCTTTCGCACGTTGCGCTCGTCCACTTTGCGTTTGACTGAGAACGAAGCTTGCCGTATTGTTCAGAGACTATGATAGGGATCGAAGCAGAAGCCGCGAAAGAGGTCGTGGTCGGCAGAGCCCTACCCGCGACCGAGGAAGGGACCGGGGAAGAGAGAGCAGAAGAGGACGGGAAGACCACGAGGACGAAAGAAGACACAGCGAACGGTCCGTGTTCATGAAAACTATCTGCACGCCTGCAGCTATGGCTCCGGTGTGTTTTTTTCGAGTACCCAAACCTTCAAGGTTACAACCGCTTTCATTTGAAAAACGACGCAAACAGTAAGGTTACATCATGCCTTCTCGTTTTGGCTGACACGGGATGCATCCATCGCCGCGGTTTAAAGTGCCAAGCTTTCACCTTCAGGTTTTATGCTGCTTGCGATGATCCCCGATCCGTGTGAGAAAGTTTCTTGTTGTGTGCCAGGGAGCGTCGGAGCCACAGGAGTCGAGAGCGAGAGTCAGGAGCTCGAGGGCATGGAAACTGTAAGAAATCGCCGTCGTTTAAATCCTTGTCAATTAGCAGAATGATGAATGATGTGATGAATGATGTTCCACGCTGCCTTCGTGCTTTATCACGGCCTTGGTGTCCAGACTCGTGCCCAGTTGCGCTTCAGGGTGGTGTGTTTCGGCGCTTCGGCATTCTTGATCCAGCCGTTGACGCACTTTGACATTCTCATAGTTTTAATGTGACAGACGACAGTAGGCGTCCCGAGATTGATGAAAAAAATCTGCCGCCACCACCGCCGATGCCGAACAGGTCAGTGAGAAATGAAGTCATACACTCGTATTTCCCATATTCGCTCGATGGGCTCAACGCTGTTGCTCCCACTATCGTTTGTCTTTGATTGTCTAAGGTGGAACAAGTTCTCGCCCTCCTCTCAGGCCAAGGGAAGAAGATAACGCGCAGCCTGGAATCCCAGAACCGCAGGAAGCCCCTCCGCAGGTGAGCGCCATCGGTGGACCTTTCGCCGCCACGCGTCATAAGCGTCAGTGGGCTCGACAGATGCTCCCATACTTGGCTCGATATGCAAAGCACATTTCCGCGCCTCCAACGGAATCCGAACTATGCATCTCTGTTGCTCACTGCGATTGGTGTCAGACGCTCTGTGTTGCTTCCTTGCCCGTGAGCCGCTCTAAAGAGTCTACCGGATGCTCGGTCTGTGCCCGCTAGAAGGGTTGTTTTCGCCAACGCAGTTTGCCTGCCCGTTTACGTCGACCCCTCGTGCAAGTCTCCCGTGCTTGCAAGATGTTAACTACCGCCGTCCCTCTCTCTCTCCTCTCGATCTCGCTCCTTGCTCGATCACCCGCAACACTTGTTCTCCTCGTTTGGCGTTGTGACTTTGAAGCGACCGAGCCCGCTGCACGAAACTTGGAGAGGCGCCACCTTCTCTCTGCCAGCTCAGCCCGCTTCACGAAACTTGGAGAGGCGCCACCTTCTTCTGCCAGCTCAGCCCGCTTCACGAAATTTGAGAGGCGCCACCTTCTCTCTGCCAGCTCAGCCCGCTGCACGAAACTTGGAGAGGCGCCACCTTCTCTCTGCCAGCTCAGCTCGTGTAGCTCACCGGACTGAGAAGAGCGGCTGGTAGCAGGACGCTTAGCGGCAGGGCAAGTACTCCCCCCCACAGGCTCGTATTTGCAGTGCAAGCCACAGTGCAAGGCAGCTACTAGTTCCACTCGTATGGGTCTTTAGAGCTCAGGAGGCTAGGGGATGTTGGGGTTGGCATATTTTAGTTACACGTTCAAACGGCTTGCCCCGAATAACTTTAGTTCGTCGGTGTTCGCCGCACAGATCGAGCAGCCAAATTTCGGTCTGTCGGGTAAATTGGCTGAAGAGACCAACAAGGTGAACGGAGTCGTACTCAACTACAACGAGCCGCCGGAGGTATCGACGACCCGAAATCCCGTGCCCTATTTTCTTTTGAAAGCGACCGAGTGGAGATTCTTAAGTTTTCTGTGTTCCAGGCGAGACCGTCCAAAACGCGGTGGCGCTTATACATGTTCAAAAAGGGTGAGCCCATGGAAGATCCTTTGTACATTCATCGGAATAGCTGGTACCTCTTTGGTCGCGATCGTAAGATCGCGGACATCCCGACAGACCACCCTTCCTGCAGCAAGCAGCACGCTGTGCTGCAATATAGGCTGGTTGAGAAGGAGGGGGAGGACGGTATGATGTACGAAACTGTTCGTCCTTATCTGATGGACCTCGGGTCCACAAACGGCACCTTCATCAACGGTGACCGTCTGGATCCACAGCGGTGCGCCGACCCTCTTGCGTGTATACCATACGGCCGCTCTCCACAAGCATGATTAGGAGCTCCTCAAGGAGAGCGCAAGTGGCCCGCCCTCCAACTTGTGCTTTGGTCTCGCCGCCGCTGGCTCCAGCCATTGTTATAATCTACCATCCACACTGTATAGAAATGCTTTTCGATCACCTTTCAAGTGAACTGGCCGTGTCCACGTGAATAGGCTCAGAGAAGTTTTCCTGGACTTTAGACAAGTGTGGACAAGCTGCTGACCGCGCAGCTGTTAACCAACGTCCTTCCTCTTTCTTCTGTGCACTGCACCCATCTTCTTTGCACTACTCAGCGGATGGGTCTTGCAACGTGAGACGAATATGGGCAAAAGGAGCTCTTCACATTTTCGTGTATTTAGACCCTGTTCGTTTATTTGTCTTGTCCGCAGCCAAGAAAGCACTTGCAACGAGAGGATCCTGCAGTGGTGAGGAGTGTGGCAGGGGGGCTGGTGCTGTAGTGTTGAGGGCTGGTGCTGCATTATCTGAGCAGACTAGACTTGCAAAGTTGGTTGCGATGCAAGACTCTTCCCCGGAATCAGCTGGAGTTGGTACTTTCCCTTGTGTTTTATGATTCAGGCTGTGGTGTGGTTGCAGGTATTATGAGTTGTTGGAAAAAGACTTAGTCAAATTTGGGAACAGCAGTCGTGACTTTATCCTGTTACATGACAAGTCAGGTAACTGAAGGTATCACTACGCGCAGCCTTTGAGCGCCTCAAGGGTACTGGGAACTTCGGAGGCTCGCATGTTGCAGATAAAGCTGGTTCTATCAGGTTCCTGTCAACATCTCGGGCCAATATGCTTTCTGATCTGCTTTAATATCCATACGAGCCTCTCTCGTTCACCTGTCTTTCAGGCACCGCAGCTTAAGCGCTTTTTGTTGGGCACTGTTGCTGTGAAATGTTGTGCGCACCCAGACCTGAGTTTTAATGATAATCAACGAGATTCCAAAAATGGCGCGTGTGCAAATGCCTTTCCACCTTTGGCTCCCCCTCTCAAGTCCCACCTAGCACTTCTTTGGACACTCAGCCCTATTTTCCAACTTGGACATGCTTCTGCGGTCCGAAACTGAAGATATCATGCCTAGGCAGCATAGATTATTTGGGTTGAACTATGTGCAAAGTGACGACCGAGAGGTGGTTGATCATGCACTTAAGTATTTTTTAAGATTTACTTATAGTTGCTTCGAAGATCTTCTGAGTTCTTTGCCAGGCTATCTGTTCTAGTCAGCATATTTGTGCTGAGGCGCATTGCCTCTTGAAACTCATGGGGATTGGTACTCTAGTGTATTGAACAGACAGTTTGTTATGCATCGTGAGTTTTTAATTGAGCTTAAAATTGAAATTTCGAAAGGTTTACAGATATTTCATGAAAACAATCTGCAAAAGGCATCCATAAACGTGATGAACCAGATGAGTGTGGTGAGGATGTGTAGCACAGACTCCTGTGCACATGCATTTCAGATGGATCCCCAATGAGAGTAATTCTCAATTGGTGATCTCCTATATTCCATGCCGAATCGAGAGCACTCATGGAGGGACAGACTTTCGCCCCCCCCATAAACTGGGGGTGACTGTCTCTTCCTGTGTCACCCCTCGCCCTGTGGTGTCACTTGCATCTTGCCAGCCGACCGATAATAAAACACCCAAGTTATTTTATTATCTCATCTTTTTGACTGCGAAACCCGTGTGCGTCACTGCACAACTTTCTTTGCCTGCGTGCATATATATATTCACTATATATATATTTCACACTTTCTTTCAGGTTATGGGTTACCACTAGCTGGTGACTGCTCACGTTCCTTTTCGCTATCATTCTGATCCCGCGCAACGCGGTATTCAGTGACGCAACGTTGCTACCCATCCAGCCGGCCGACACAGTGACGCAACGTTACACATCGCCGCCATCTCCCCGTACATGCTGCAACGGCATCGGCTATTATTTATTTGAGCGCAACGCCCAATATTTTTCGTGCGCAACGCACGTTTATCACCATCATTCTCGACTACGTCGTCCCCATCTATTTCACTTTACGCTCTGGCCAGCAGCACCTCAACAGCAGCAAAATTGGCTTATCGCACGACGTTTTTGACGTCACCACCGTCTTCCCCGCGGGAATCTACCCCAGATTGACTTTTCCATCGTTCGATTTGGTTATTTTTGGCGAAAGTTACGTTTTCGTTTGGGAACCCTAAGTGTTGAGCTCCAGATTTTCCAGCTTACAGCGGCCATGGCTTCGTGTCGTCAGCGTTCGCGCATTTCTGCAGTTGCCTCCGCGCAGCAGGTGATTCGACGACGAGAACTTACCCCTGGCTACGGTCTGGTGGTGTCTGGTGGTGCTTATGCACCAGACACCAAAATCGAGTCCATCAACCCCATCGTCGACATGAGCTTTGACCACTACGAGCTCACCCCGCAGCATCCTCCACTCTTCCCTCCACCCTGCGTGCCCCTTGGCCACTGCCTGGTGGTGTTTGGTGGTGCTGCAGCCCTCATCCCACCGCTTTTCCTCTTTGCTTTCGCACTTGTGTGCGGCAGAGTGGAACCACACCGCATTTTCCACCTTCGCCCCCCTCGGGGTGTCCACGTCCCCGCACTCGCTCTGTTGGTGCCACGCATCGTCGCACCGCATCGCGTGGGCGTTGGATGACAACGTCCTGGCGGCGCTCGACTTCGTTCACCATCGAGAGCTACGCCGCCGTCCACCCTCGATTGCTGGGACTAGATTTGCCGGCTGGCCTGTGGGAGTAGTCATCCCCACAGCACATGCATGGGCATAAGCCCCTAGAGCACGCATCAAGAGACCACGCAGCGCGGCGGAGCCACACTAGCTAAGTTGGAAAAGACCTCTTAAGGTCCCAGAAGATGCTTGTTTTTTAGGGTTTTGCCTTTGTGGCCAACCGTAGGATGTTAGACCCGGCTTTGCTGGCTTGCATCGTGGCACCTCACGCCTTCGGGGTGAGGTGGTGTCATGGAGAGACAGACTTTCGCCCCCCCCATAAACTGGGGGTGACTGTCTCTTCCTGTGTCACCCCTCGCCCTGTGGTGTCACTTGCATCTTGCCAACCGACCGATAATAAAACACCCAAGTTATTTTATTATCTCATCTTTTTGACTGCGAAACCCGTGTGCGTCACTGCACAGCTTTCTTTGCCTGCGTGCATATATATATTCACTATATATATATTTCACACTTTCTTTCAAGCACACAGTAAGCTTAAAAGAACATGTTCTAAATGATATCCTGCCTTGTAAGAGAAAATGGAGAGTCATCACGTTCCGTTTTTGGTCCTGGGTTATGGTTTGCGCGATGCGTGCGAAACGGATAACCCGGAAGGTGTATTTCAGGAACGCTGTATCCAATTGCGACTTTTGTCACAGAACCGAATCCGCCTTCCGAAATCAGGAGTCGATGATATAAATTCCCTTCTAAACTACATGAACAGTGAAAACGTTTGAACTTTAAGCGTTCGTTTTTTACTTCTGACGTTGTGCATCATCTGCCGCGTTCGCTTATTCCGTCGTCGCGATATCACCGTGAGATTGGAAGCATCTGTAAAGATTCTGACATCGGCGACGGAAAACATGAACAGTGCTTTGAAGACGGTTTATAAGAGCACGGTCAATAAGCATACTCCGGTCGGATCCGACTCGCTTATTTTGCGTCGCCGCAAAGGCGCTTCCCCGGACTTTTAGACGATGCAGATTACTATGAGTTAAGACACCCGTTCCGAGTAAAGGTCATTTCTGTCATGAAGATTCGGGAATCTATGGGGTGACATTACATAACCTAGTGTTTTTCTGTCTAAAGCCTAGTGGGACTGGTACACCATATAGTGGAACGCGATTTTTCATATAGTGGCGTACCTAACACCCGAAGATGTCATCGGGCTGTCGAGATCTTGTAAATGTGTACTGTATGTCAATCAATTTTTGAACCGCCGGCAAAATCACAGTTCCACTATACAGTGTACCATTTCCATTATATCGATAGGGCGCGGTCCTCGTCGAGTATTATCGAGGAATGATTCGATATTGTCGAGGCATCATCATTCCTTAAACCCTAATCTCAATGTTTTGTTATTCAAGGTGACTGATACCCAGGCTGCTTCAACCGATATTTTGAGGGTCAAGATGACCTCGGATCAAAATTTTAACAAGACACCGCCGAAAGAGCAGCTCGAGAACTTGACGACATGGGTTCCCAAATTTTAAAGGGCCTTCGAGGAAGCCCCCCGCACCTCTTTTGGCGAATCAGCCAATTTAGCAAAGGGTAATCATTCGTACTCCGGGTTCAGAAATCGGAACTTCTCTATCAAATGCAATAACATCTATAGTGACGAATACCAACAGAACGATTCGAATGATAACTGAATGTATATTTTTGTCTATAAAGGGATACCCAAAATTTGGGGATACTTAAAAATAAAATGTTTTGGGCACTCAGTAATTTGAAAAACTCGTGCTTGCCTCAATAGCCTTTGGCAGCCATCTTGGCATTTCTACTGCTGCGCATCGCTAGTGGTTATCTCCTTATCAACAGTAACCAAAGTGGGCTGCGGGAGAGAGGCTGGTGGATGCAGACGGCTTTGGAGTTCATCTAGCTGAGCTTGCATCGGAGTCAACATTGTATCGAGCTGCAAGGTCATTCCCCCATTCCCAATCAATCATCCACAGCCAAATGGCCGTCAAAGCTACCAATACGAATTATCATTGTGAGTGAAAATCTGCAATACGAGAGTTGAGCCATACGCCCAAGGACCCGAAACCCTTAAGCTGTGGAACCCCCGATGGTGATCCCAAGCGCTGACCTGAATCTTGAGCATCTTGAGGCTCTGAATTATCGTCTGCGTCTGCTCCTTTTGCAACATCTTCTCCTCATCCTTGTCATCGGACGTCTCATCCTGTCCAAACTTTTCCATGACGCGCCTGCACCCAGAACAGTTGCAATATGGCCGCCACATCAAGACTTGACTGACTAAACTGCAACGGAATCAACAGTTAATTCAGAGACCACAAAAAGGCAACCCCCCTTTAAATCTCCAGCATCCAGCACTACCTGCCGACGGCACGAAAAGAAACGACTCAGAAGCTCCGATACTCGGGACTACTTGCCGGCCCCACCCGAAGGAATCTGTTGCGAACTCCAGTTTCTCATGTTGCTCCTCGGTGATGACTGCATAGCCAGACTTTACCGGAGGAGCACCTAAGGATACATGCCCTCTGGCTCAATGTGCAACGTTCTGAGAAAGGGACGACGCGGCCGCCCTGATCCGGAATCTCTCCGGGCCATCCTAGGGGACCATTGCTTCCGTCCCAAGGTGAGCCGGGCCATCCAACCTGGCCACCGCCATGACTTCTGCCTTCTGTTCCGCCACGATATCCACCACCAGGTTTCCCCGCGCCGGTACGTTGATCCCCATCTTGTCTTGCGGGATCGCTCGGCACAAGTCTGCGGAGGACATCAGAGCCTGCGGTGTTGCGGTGTGACGTGGCTTGTGAGTCGGGGCTCGCACATTAAAAGCACGGGGCTTGCTTGAGGGTACGGATTAGCGATTTATCACAAGCTGACTGGCTGCCAGGCGCTCCAGCCCTTCATGAGCGCACACTGTGTGACCCTAGGATGTCTTCTAAGAATGCGCAACAGGGTGAATCGCGGCCTTCAGCTGCAACCCAGGTGGGTAATCTAAAGCAAAACTTACTGAACCTTCCCTAATTGTTCGTTGGATTCCCAGATTTCAGCAAGCGGGCAGCCGCATGACTGCCTGGCAGACTGCCGCCCGGAGGCGCCAAGCTTCACACAGGGGCGCGGCGCACCGACGTCTTATGGTCATTACGGAGGCGGCCAAATGCCTTGATCACCGGGAGGAAGGGGTAGAGAGGCGCGGCGCACCGACGTCTTATGGTCATCACGGAGGCGGCCAAATGCCTTGATCACCGGGAGGACGGGGTACAGGGACGTGGCGCACCGACGTCTTATGGTCATCACGGAGGCGGCTGCCTTGATCACCGAGAGGACGGGGTACAGGGACGCGGCGCACCGACGTCTTATGGTCATCACGGAGGCGGCCAAATGCCTTGATCACCGGGAGTGAAGGGGTACAGGGGCGCGGCGCACCGACGTCTTATGGTCATCACGGAGTATGGCCAAATGCCTTGATCACCGGGAGGAAGGGGTACAGGGCGCGGCGCACCGACGTCTTGCAGGTATGGTCATCACGGAGGCGGCCAAATGCCTTGATCACCGGGAGGAAGGGGTACAGGGGCGCGGCGCACTGACGTCTTATGGTCATCACGGAGGCGTCAAATGCCTTGATCACCGGGAGGAAGGGGTACAGGGCGCGGCGCACCGACGTCTTATGGTCATCACGGAGGCGGCCAAATGCCTTGATCACCGGGAGGAAGGGGTACAGGGCGCGGCGCACCGGACGCCCACAGGCACATCACAGAGGCGGCCAAATGCCTTGATCACCGGGAGTAAAGGGGTACAGAGGCGCGGCGCACTGACGCCTTATGGTCATCACGGAGGCGGCCAAATGCCTTGATCACCGGGAGGAAGGGGTGCGCGGGCGCGCGCACTGACGTCTTATGGTCATCACGGAGGCGGCCACATGCCTTGATCACCGGGAGGAAGGGATACAGGGGCGCGGCGCACCGACGTCTTGTGGTCATCACGGAGGCGGCCAAATGCCTTGATCACCGGGAGGAAGGGGTACAGAGGCGAAGCAGGGAAGGGGGTTTGAGCATCGCACCGCTTGAATTTCTGCACCACTCACGGAAGGTTGGTTGGCGGACATAACGAGAATCTGATCTTTCCATTCTGCGAACTCGTCGTTTGCCGGACCCTCCATCTTTGAATCCCCTGACCCCTCCGGTGGCTGCTTCACAGGGCTGCTGGGCCGTCGGGCCTGCCAGTCGACCCAATCAGGCACCGTTAGTATTCATCACCTGCAACGCTGCTCTCTCGTCATCATGAATCCGTGGACCTAGCGATGGGGTGAGACCAATAAGGAATCCCTTGAACCTCCCTGACGAAAAAAATCCTCCCTGACGAAAAAACATCGATGAGGAGTCGTCAGGTGTCAGGCGGACCTACACCCAAACGAAACTGCGCAGCGCTCCAGAGGAGTCCTTGGACATTGCAGCACTCCTATATCATGAATCGATCATGAATACTGCAAGTATATGCGGGTTTGACGCATTAAGTATGCGCGGGGTTTGACGCATTAAGTATGCGCAGGAAATCCAGATTCCATCAGCACTCACAAATTCAAAGGGATCAATCGAAGGTGAAAGGTGATTGAAAACTGACGAGTGTTCGACACTCTGAGCTAGTGATCTCACGGTAGCAAAGCTCCACAGCAGACACAGCAAGCATCTTAGCCATCCGATTCCCTCTCCTCTCCCCTCTCTACAACTTCCCCGCAGCACATCCTGCGGGCCTTCCGCCGGTCGCGCCCATCCCACGGCCGCCATCTCTCCGGTCGCGGTTTGCCCAACACCTGCACATCTGGCATGTCATGCTGAAGCGGCGGCCCGTGGACTGTGCCCGAGCGGCTATGGCACAGTGTCCAGCCCGATCCCCGGTGATTTGCCACATGGCACAAGCGAGGTGCGGCCGTCACCTCTGCTACCCGCGTCTCAAGTTCCTGCATCTCCTTCAAGAGCCCCATGATGCTCTCGTCCGTCATCTCGCCCGCCCGGATCTGCTGGTAATAAGTCTGCGTGGTCAGCACAAGCCACCCCGCTCTCTCAGTGCGGGGCGCGAGAACGAGTCGCCCTCGACGCAGAGAGCACGTCGAACCAAACGGCACCCCGCCCCACTGCGTCGGCGTCCCGAGCGAGCGGCAACAACTACAAGCGGCAAATGAAGCAAGCCGCGCGCGAGGGTCCCTGCGAGGACTCTGCGCCAGAGCCCGGCGGTCGCCCCGCTGCCGGTGCCCTCCCGGCACTGGGGCGCGCCAGGGCCACCGGTAGGGGAGGGCCCGCCCCAGTGCCGAAGGTGGCTCGGGCGGCCATAGTTGGCCTGCAGAACTTGTTCAGACGGTGGTGTGCGGGCAGGGGGTCTCGTATAGTGGCCGGCGCCGGGCAAGCCGGCGGACGCGGAGGGCGACGCTCCTGGTTGACCGACGTGGCCGCAGCGGCTCCGCGCAGCGCCGGGGTGCACGCACCTTGCCGTAGTAGGCCAGCTCTGCGCCAATGGAGGTGGACTCCTGGTCAGAACCACGCCCGGTCCGTTACAGCCGCCAGGATGGGCGTCGCGGGCAGCTGCTCACGGCAGCCACGTCACTGCAGCAGTTGCGGCGCGGAGAGAACTGACGAGGAGAAGGAGAACGCATCTACTCGCCACCCGCCACACGTAGGCTTCAAACCCTAACGCCGGCAGCGCACCTGGAGGGGGGCGGAGGAGGCCGGCCCCTGAGCATTCTCCGAGGGGCTATAAACGAAATGCGCAACCCTTCACCCCAAAGACAGGAAGGGGGAGAGACGTGAAGAGAGTGCGACACCATTCATTTCTGAGCACCGAGAGCGATTGGAGAAACGGTCATTCACCTGTGACGCCTCCTTGACGACGGAGAACGAGTCCATCACGATGGCTAGCAGGAAGTTGAGGAGAATCAGCACCACGAGCACGGCATAGCTCATATAGAAGATGATGGCGGTGAAGTGCATGGTCCACCCCTGTGACTGCCCGAGCTCGTCCAGGCTCTCGCTGATGGAGTTATCTCCGAACACCTGAGGACAGGGGCAGGGCTCATCAGGGATCCAATCTCGGGTCACCGCCACCTGGAGGGGAAGCTGTGCAGTAAATCCATTCACCCGAGGCCCGTGCCCTTGCAGCTGCCTTTTGAGGCCCGAGCTACGTTGGGATTAAACCGGAGAAGGCTTTCTCGGATACACGGGCCTATGCTATAGAACACAGGAAATAGCTTCCCGGTGACCCTCCCCAGGCGCACGCCTTTGAAAACATTGTCACATGGCAGCATCCCTCCAAGGCGAGGGCCACGAGCGGAGAGCTGTGGGCAGGCCTCCTGGCAGAGATACAGGCTGCTCGATGGTGGGATGCAGGACAGACTTTGCCCGGAGGGGGGGGGATCCACCATGATGTCAAACAATGTTCTACATGATGTAATGAAATCCTTGAAGGCCTATGCCACTCTCCGCTCCCCCCCTTCCCTCAGCGCCTTCGAGCTTAGCCAGGTCACGAGCCGCGCGCCCATGTCGGCGGGCATGCTCAGGACCTCAGAGCGTTCCCGCGGGGCCTGGGGCGATGATGGGCCTTCGCGGGTATCCCCGGTGTGCGAGGTGCAGCCCACTGGGACGGTCACTCCTCGCGACCACATTGGTCATCCAAACCGATCCAACGGCCCACAGGGACCGTCACTCCTCGCGACCGCATTGGTCATCCAAACCGATTCGGCGTTTTCCGACGCTTCCGCGGGAAGGAAGCGCAAAGAGCGCGGTCTTTTAACGGGATGCCCCCCCCCCAGCTCATCCATCACCCTGCCCACGCGCTGTTCCTGCGCCATCTCCCCCCCATTCAGTTTGAGGCCTCCACACGCGATGGCCTAGCCCTGCCAGCCTCCTCGCCTCCCGAAGATGGTGGCCTTCGTGTTGCGGCGGCTCCGCCCCGAGCCCCTTGTTGGGAGCCCGCAGCTAAGGCGTTGAGCCGGGTGGAAGGCACACCACCGCCGTGGAATGCTCGGCGCCTGGCGAGCCTCCGAGGGTCCTATTTCGACGCAGCCCTCCAAACAAGGCTCTCCACGGCACCATGTAGCGGCCAGGAGAGGGGGGATGCGTGGGCGGTGCCGGGATCGAGGGCCACCGCGAGGGTGGTGCCGAAGACGAGGTGGCCCGTGACCGAGTAGCCGACGAAGATGATGAACAGGAGCAGGAAGAAGTGGTATAGGTCGCTGGCGGCCACCGCGAGGGTGCGCGTGATGACCCCCATGCGCGGCTGGAAGTCGCACAGCTTCAGGATGCGGGAGATGAGAAAGTACGAGTTCAGCCCGTTGAGCATCATGTACTCCACCTGCCCCGGGATCCCCGGCCCGGCATACAACTTACGGCGCAGGCGCGGGTTTTACGTAGACCTTTCTCCGCAATCGCGTGCGGTGACGTGCTGTGTGGATATATCTTCTGCGGTCACACCGTCGGGCATCCCAACGTGGCCCTGGGCCCTGGGCGATACTTGCAAATGGATCTCTCTCTCTCTCTCTCTCACGCGCGCTACGCTCCCTCCTTTGAAAGCCACACAACCTGCAAAGGTTGTCCTATTTATGTATTCAATTGTTTACTACTCGTAGTATTTATTTATCATCTCTCTCTCTCTTTCTCTCTCATCAATTTGCCACGTGTCTCTAAAGTACTGCTGATCGTCAGACTGCCAGTCAACTGCCGGTCGTCTGTACTGCCGCCACTCGAAGCCAGCAGCTTCGCACCTCCCCTCTCTCGAGCGCTAACGTTTTGCTTCAAGGCGCTGGTGGGTGTAAAAGCTGACTCGTGTGGTGGCATCAGCGGCAGCCAGCCTGGAGACGGCGAACGAGGCAAGCGATCCGCCGGAGGCTGGGGGGCGGCGAACCGGGCGGCGGTAGGAAAACAGTGAGAATAAACTCTCAGTGTTAACACTGCTGGCACAGAATGAATAATTATGAGATATGATGACAGTTTGGACAGAGGTCAAAGAGTAGTTCTGTATGTATATGGACACAGAGTACTGATGACAACTGTTGCAGAGGAGTCAGAAATCAATTCAAAATGTATGCAGTACCTGAGTACAGATGACAAAAGTACACGTAGGAGTATAGAAATCTGTAGCTGGGTAACAGGGACCGCTTTTGGCGCCAAACACGACACAGTTGATATGCAATGTGCAAGACTCAAAAACCGTTATTCTGATATTCTATAAAGAGACAACAGGGTGTGTGTGTGTTTTGCACGGCCTACCATGAAAACATATCTGAGTAGATTGTTCTAAATAGGAGTTGTATTTCCTAGGCGGCGAAGCGGGCACCTGGAAGGCTGTCATCTCGGACATCTCAGCAAACACTTCGAGCACCTCGTCGAATTCCTCACCGTCGCCGTTCAGCTGCAGCCACCGCGCTTTGTTGGTCAGGCTGGCGTACACCAGGTACCGCGCCTTCATGTCGAACTTGAGAGCCTGTGCACCGGCCACCGCTCCGCCTCCCTTCCCCCCCTTTCTGCGGCTGCATGCGTCACCGCCGCTCCTTTCGGCGGGCCTTCGCGGTGCGGCGCTCCAGGGTCCACAGCCTGGCACATCGGACACGCACAAGCGGTGCCAGATGCCCTCCCTCCCCTCGAGTGGCGGAACATCTGCCGGCCACAGCGCTAGCATCGCACGGCTCTCGTGCGACTGGACTCGCCGGCGCTCACCGCTCGTCCACACAACGAAGTCGCTGATCTGCTCTCAATACGCGATCCTTCGATATGACGTCAGTGGCCCGGATATATCCGCCGCATTGCCAGTAAGGCCGCCTGGGAGCCTGTCCTCTCCAGGCCTCCACGGCAGCCGTCACTGTTGAGCACAGCGCGTGCCCTGGTAGGGCTCTTCGCCGCGCGGGCAGTCCCGGCGATCCGGGCTCTGCGCAGGCGCTGGCGGCTGCCGCGAGAAGCACCCCGAGGCCAGGAGCGGCTCCCGGGCGGCCCTCGAGGAAGCGCGCCACAGCAGGCTCGGGCAAGGCGCATCTCGGGCGGCCCTCGAGGAAGCGTGCCACGGCAGGCTCGGGCAAGGCGCATCTCGGGCGGCCCTCGAGGAAGCTCGCCACGGCAGGCTCGGGCAAGGCGCATCTCGGGCGGCCCTCGAGGAAGCGCGCCACGGCAGGCTCGGGCAAGCATGACCTCTGCGCTACGAATCGTGCACGGAGAGCTGATTGGAGCCTGCTTGCGGACACAGCTGCATTTACCCGCAAGATCCGAGGGCGTATCGCGTCGGAGTGTGAGGTGCCCGCGCTGGGTCTTCCGGCTTCCTTGGCCGGCTCTCCGAGAGCTGCGCCCTCCGGCTCCCTTGGTCTCGAGGGGCCTCCTCCGGGGACAGCCTCAGTGCCACGTTGTGATCCAACCCGGGGATATGCCGCTCGCACCGCGCCGCAGAGGGGGGAGCCGATTCCGTCAACGTGCCGAGAAGGTCCTCCGCAGCAACGGCTGCGACCCCGTCTGTGACAAGGAGAGCTCAGCGAGGCCCATAGGGTTCGTAGGGGAATCGGGACACACGTGCTGGACGAGGAACCTGATCCAGAAGACGATCGTGACAATATTGAGGGCGATGCTGGCGATGTCAACGTAGTTCCAACCACTCTTGAAGTAGGTCTTGAGGTTCCCGGTCTCGCGGTAAATGCCCCAAATCTCCCTGTGGCCACGCACCTCCCTCCCAGGAACCCCCTGACGCCCTAACGCAGCGCCCTGCAGAGCAAATGCAGAGGTGTCCGCCACGCGGGCAAGTGAGCCGCAAGACACAGCGCAGGCACCTCGCACTCCGCCGCGACTCCGCCCTCGGATCTTGTGGATCACAGGAGAGGCCACGAGGAAAGCCCGAGTCCGTTGGATGGTACGCCCCAAGAACCTGGCGGGCATAGCGCCTCTGCCCGATTCTTGGGCATATCATCCGCCGCTGGAGCCCTCGCTCTCGAGCGAGGGGCCGGTGGACGCTTCGAGCCGCCTCGGAGCCAAGCGCTCAACATGAATCCAAGCGTCTTGCGCTCAACGCCGTCGATTCACCGAGGCCGGCTCGAGAGCAGCATTCGACGCCGTCGATTCACCGAGCCCGGCTCGAGAGCAGCACTCAACGCCGTCGATTCACCGAGGCCGGCTCGAAAGCAGCATTCGACGCCGTCGATTCACCGAGCCCGGGTCGAGAGCAGCAAACAATCTGCCCCAGTGGCAGAGCCCTGGGCCACAGGAGAGTGCACAGCGGCTCTCGGCAGAATGCACAGCAGAGAGCGGAGCCCCGCCTCTGCCACAAGGGCCGACCCTGCTCCAGCAGAGGGTGCACAGCCTCGGCAGACAGCACACGGCGCGGTGCATATGATAGCAAGCGGGCAGCCCCATCGCACAAGTCGCTGCCATGGCCGATGACGGGGCTGGAGGGCTCGACAAGTGGCAGGTGTCACCTCCCCTCGCTGAAGGCGGCAAACATGACCATCACTGAAAACATCATCTGTGGGCTCATTGCCCCCAGCCCCCCTGGATTCACACCCAGGCTCGAGGTGTTTGTCACCGAACGTACAAGAAGAACCATTACCAGAGGGTAAGCTATGGCCTCGCTGGAAATACAACCCGGGATGCCCCCACCTTTCTCGCCTATCAGTCGCGGTGGATCGGCGTGCGGGGATGCGGGAGGGGGGCGTCCGAATTAAGACGGCCATACAGCGGATAAAGGGGAGCGGGCAGTGGGGACAAGCCACACTTCTGCCACCATGCGGGGGATATCCGACGTCTTGCCATACAACTCCACGTTGATCGTCTGGATGCTGCTCTCGATGTTGATGGTGCCGCCGTTATCGTGGCTGAAGTCGAACTGCACTTCGGAGTTAGCAAAGATCTGCAGCTGAGAGTTGTAGGTGATGATCTGGGCGGACAGAGCCTTGGTCTTCCGGTCGAGGAACTGGCCTGGAAGAGCACACGGTGGGCCAACGCGACGTCTCAGATTGTGATCCGGTCCAGGGGGCGAGGACATGGTGGGCCAACGCGACGTCTCCAGATTGTGATCCGGTCCAGGGGGGTGGGGCGATGTCTCAGATTGTGATCGGTCCAGGGGCGCACACGGTGGGCCAACGCGACGTCTCAGATTGTGATCCGGTCCAGGGG
Source organism: Cymbomonas tetramitiformis (assembly GCA_001247695.2). NCBI lineage: Eukaryota > Viridiplantae > Chlorophyta > Pyramimonadophyceae > Pyramimonadales > Pyramimonadaceae > Cymbomonas > Cymbomonas tetramitiformis. The sequence continues at coordinate 13,139 of LGRX02015647.1, read as the reverse complement.
GCGAGCACACGGTGGGCCAACGCGACGTCTCAGATTGTGATCCGGTCCAGGGGGCGAGCACACGGTGGGCGCCCGTTGCGCGGGAGGGCGCTGGTGAAGTGAGGCTTGCAGTAAACCGCTGGGACACCCGCTGGGACCCCCCTGGCAGCACGACTCCCATCAGCACGGCGCCGTCGCAGGGCTTGCGTTCATCCAATCATCCTTCGCGATGCACGCGGATTGCGTATGAACACAATGAGGGGGGGGGATCCCTCCCTCCAGCCCCAACTCCCTTAGCAAAACCCCATTTGCTGCTAAGACGGGGCGGACACCGAGGAGATGCAGGGTTGCCAAAGCGGGGAACAGAGGGGTGGAGGCTACCATCGACGAGATAGTGGATCAAATCATGCATCCGACGCTCATCGAGGTTGATGTCAAGCCAAACATAAAATCCCCTGCTTGTCACGCACTCCGCCCCGTCAGCGAGCTCGCTCCGGCGCAGCAACACCGCGCCTCGGGGTCGCTCCGGCGCAGCAACACCCAGCTTTAGGCAACCTCCCATCCCGTGACGCAAATCTAGCCGTCCGCGGTCATCGCTAGAGGCGATGCGGAGAACTTCCCCTCGCATCGTGAGAGGTGCGCCCCATCTTGGGAGGGGGGCTTGCCCACTCCCCCAAAGGCTCTTCAGGCTGCAGCGGGGGCCGCGCCTCACCCCTTGTAAGGGAAGAAACCGTAGGGGGTCATGCCGTCCGCCGTCTCTTCATTTTGGCTGCTGTTTGTAGTGTCCCCTGCGCCCCACACCAAGTGCCCCCGCCGCCAGCATTCAGGCCTCCTCAGGGGGGCCCTGATCAGAGGCTGCGCTCGCTGAACTTCAGCGGAAGGGTCCTCGAAACTTCCAGCCTGAAGCGGGGTCCCTCGAAGGCCTGCCAAAGCATCTGGCCACCCATCTGGCCACCCATCTGGCAAACCCATCTGGCCACCCATCTGGCAACCCATCTGGCAACCCATCTGGCAAACCCATCTGGCAACCCATCTGGAAACCCATCTGGAAACCCATCTGGCCACCATCTGCCACCCATCTGGCAAACCCATCTGGCCACCCATCTGGCAACCCATCTGGCAACCCATCTGGCAACCCATCTGGCACACCATCTGGCAACCCATGTGGAAACCATCTGGCAACCCATCTGGCCACCATCTGAAACCCATCTGGCCACCCATCTGGCAACCCATCTGGCAAACCCATCTGGCAACCCATCTGGCAACCTATCTGGCCACCCATCTGAAACCCATCTGGCCACCCATCAAGAAACCCATCTGGCAAACCCATCTGGCAACCCATCTGGCAACCTATCTGGCCACCCATCTGGAAACCCATCTGGCAACCCCATCTGGCAACCCATCTGGCCACCATCTGGCCACCCATCTGAAACCCATCTGGCAACCCATCTGGCAACCCATCTGGAAACCCATCTGGCAACCCATCTGGCAACCCATCTGGCAACCCATCTTGCGTTCCAAGACCCTTGAACACAGTTCACATTGCAGGAAGCCTGATGGCGGCAGGCGCGCATGGGTGCAGTTGCGGATGCGGAAGGCCGCCGCATCATTCCGCTCCGCTACAGGCCGCGATTCCCATTGTGTTCCTGTCACCGCGGGCCTTGGGGAGCGCACCCGACGCCTGACCTATGAGGTCGATCTCATCCAGCTGCAAGCCACGGACGCCCCTCCCCCCCCCTTCCAGCTTGGCAACTCATGCGCTGGAGCCTAAGAGAAGGCCCCCAGCATGGCCGTGACGCAGCGAATGAGAACACGCCCACCCGGCGAAAAGGAGACAAGGCGAAGGGGGTGGAGAGGATCAACGGGTGGAACCTCGTAGAAGTCTCCGCAGTTCGGGGGCATGCAGTCTATGCCACTCCCCCCACCACCTCTCACCAGGGCATCGCTGTGGGGACGAGTTGCCGCCGCGCCACGTGGACGGTTTGCAGAGCAAAGCCACACGTGGCAGGCAGTCAGCTGCGGCAACATGGGAGCCCAGGCTGTGGAAAGCATCCAGCACTGGGTGGCTCATTCAAGGGGGGCACAGCCACCCTGCAATACCCGGGCTCTATGTCGCCTTCATCCTGTCCATCCATCTGAATAAACACACTCGAAATCTCCTGATCCGAACCGTCCACATGTCAAGCACTGGGCATGATCTGCGGTCGTCCTCGAAACTCAGGCGGCGTGTCCCGTTCCGAGCGCTTTGAAGTGGACTCCTTGCCACGTGGCTGTACTCGCCGTGCGCATCACGAGGCTGGCGGCAGCGGGACTGACTCTCCTAAGCTCCGAGGCGATAAGAGTGCCGCAACCCTCTTCCCCGGCGCCGTTCCTGGACCCTGCTGTTTGCCGTTCGGTCGCCGCTCCAAGATGTGGAATAGGTTCATACGTCCAGGGCGTGTGATGAACGCGGGGTCCCCTTTTCTGTGGCCCTCCAGCCTCCGCCTTTGCGGCTCGTGCACGGCCGCCCCCCCGTGTAGCAGGACCAGCCTCTCCAATCTGTCAATCGCTTGCTCACTCTCGCACTCCCACGATGGGCGCCGAGACTCACCTGCTGTGTACGTACTCAGGTTGCAGCACTTGCTGTCAAGGATGTACTGGTTGTACAGATCGGACTGCGCAAGGAAAACGGGATCCACGCCGAACGGGTCCAAAGACTCCTCATCCTCGGAACGGCAAGAGGCGCTGAGGTCATCGAACCGGCTGGAGCATTCCGCCTGCCCCACGCATGCACCACCCCTTTGCACGAAGGCTGGGGTAGGCGGGGAAGCGGGGAGGGACCGGACGCTCCACCGAGGGCTTGCTTGTAGTGCCGTGGGGAGGCTGCACCAAGCACTGTCCAGTGGGGCAGATGCCACTGAGCTACGCGCAGAGACTGCCTGCGCAACACTGAGACGCTGTGACGTGGCAGAAGTGCTCTGACGGCAGTGGTCCTCACCTCAGCGTAGCGCTCCTGCTTCAGGAGGATCCCCCCGAGGATGCGGTTCCCACCGTAGATTCCCAGATAGCGCTGGCGAGCGTTCTCATCCTTGGAGGGCAGGTGCGCCTGTCAGTGCCCGCCACCTCGCGCTTCTTATCCCTGTCCCACATGGGAGATCCACCGCGCCCCGGCGGCACTTTGACCTGATTGACCTCACCTCGCGCTTCTTATCCCTGTCCCAATCAACTGTCAATCAACTGTCCCCAGGAACGGGGAGGCGCCTGCATGCACCCCATCATCCCCTCCCTCTGCAGAGGTGTCTGCTCATTCGGTGCCCACCTCAGTGCCGCTGTAGGGCAGCGTCACCCCCACCTCCAGTTTGCCCCGGGTTGCGTGACAGCAGTCCTGGTTGGTGGGGCCATACATGCTCACCCCTGCACAAACCAACACCGCCTCCGGCTCAGCGCCTGCCTGCCTCTCCCATACCTGAGAGGCCGCATAAAGAACCGCGCAAGGACGTCGCTGTCCGGACCACGCACCGCTGACATGGCGGCGACACGTATGGCCGCACACCGCTGACATGGCGGCGACAAGTATGGCCGCACACCGCTGACATGGCGGCGACACGTATGGCCGCACACCGCTGACATGGCGGTGCCAAGTATGGCCGCACACCGCTGACATGGCGGCGACAAGTATGGCCGCACACCGCTGACATGGCGGCGACACGTATGGCCGCACACCGCTGACATGGCGGCGACACGAATGGCCGCACACCGCTGACATGGCGGCGACAAGTATGGCCGCACACCGCTGACATGGCGGCGACACGTATGGCCGCACACCGCTGACATGGCGGCGACAAGTATGGCCGCACACCGCTGACATGGCGGCGACACGTATGGCCGCACATCGCTGACATGGCGGCGACACGTATGGCCGCACACCGCTGACATGGCGGTGCCAAGTATGGCCGCACACCGCTGACATGGCGGCGACAAGTATGGCCGCACACCGCTGACATGGCGGCGACACGTATGGCCGCACACCGCTGACATGGCGGCGACACGAATGGCCGCACACCGCTGACATGGCGGCGACAAGTATGGCCGCACACCGCTGACATGGCGGCGACACGTATGTGCTTTACGCTGAATAGGCGGCGACACGTATGGCGCACACCGCTGACATGGCGCGGCGACAAATGTACTTACACCGCTGACATAGGCGGAGATGCATTATGTGCACACACACCGCTGACATGGCGGAGACACGTATGGCCGCACACGCTGACATGCGGCGACAAGTATAGCCCCTTTTTGCTGACATGGCGACACGTATCTTTACCACCATAGAGGCGGAGACACGTATGGTCGCACACCGCTGACATGGCTGTGCCAAGTATGGCCGCACACCGCTGACATGGCGGTGACAAGTATGGCCGCACACCGCTGACATGGCGAAGACAAGTATGGCCGCTCCACTGCTGGCAGTAAGGAAAGAGCTGCTGGGAAGCTGCCCGACCAATCGGGTTGCTAATGCGCGGAGCTGCAGCAGCTGTCGCACGCCCCCCCATAAACCTACACAGAGGGGGCAGCGGGGGGCTGCCGGCACAGGGTACATCCTTGTTGTCGGCAATATCCCAGAAGCAGCTGCAACGGTGCGTTGATATGAGCACGGACGCAGTCGAGGGCGAGGAGGGGGAGGGTGGGGATACCCTCGTTGGCGCATGTCCAGCTGGAGCATATGTTCCGCTTGCTGATCCATGCCGGAATCCCGTCTGTATAAATCACGGAGGTGATGTCACCCTGGCCGGTCCCATCACCCTGGCCGGCCCCAGCGCATAGCGGCCCATCCCGGCAGCCTTAGGGCGCGGGAGGCACAGGGGACTCCCTCCCTCTCACGGCTCCAACGCGCCCCTTGATTGCTTTCTGATGGAATTCTCCCATTCAGTCCAGCTTGGCTTGGATGTGGGAACCCCAGCGCCCCTATAGGACTCTGGAATGTGACTCGCAACTGCAGGCCACGCACCTCCCGCAGGGCGCTGCGTCCAAGCCGCGCTCGTTCCCCCAAGGCCTTGGTGCGTGGAGGCCCTCAGAGGCGTAAGCAATGCTCGGACATACACGGCAATGGCGCGACGCGGTGCTGCCAACGCGCTCCGGGAAACTAGCCGCCCGTGCCCAAAGCGCATGCAAGAGGGCGGCACTTGTCATGCGCAGCAGTGTGAGGCTCGCGGTGCCCGCTGCCGCGCGCGACATCGGGTGAAAGGCGCTCATGCGACGGGAAAACAGGTTGGATAGGCCGCATGCTGCACACCGCGGTTCGCCAGGCGGAGGCAGTGCCCGACCTCAAAGGCATATGCAACGCCGTCCGTGCTGTACTCGCATGCGGCGTCCATCGTGAGGCAATTGTCCTCGCTCACTTGCCTCGTCTGCCACAGAGCCACCCGCCTGCATCAACGGTGCTTCATCTGCCACAGAGCCGCCCGCCTGCATCAACGGTGCTTCGTGGCAGAAACATAATCTCACAGGGCACTACCCAAACAGTGTGCAGTGCCCGTGACGCCTGCGACGCCCTGAGTGGCCTGTGACGCCTGCGACGCCCTGAGTGGCCTGTGACGCCTGCGACGCCCTGAGTGACGCTCCCCATCTGCGGTTGGGGAGCTTTGACAGACCCGGTGCAACGGCACCACAAGTACACCGCTGGGTCTAGAGACTATGTGGGAAAATCTGCGCGTGCTGCTCCCTTCCCGTTATGCGGGAGTCGCTCGCAGACAGCCCCCCCGCTCACACCCTAATGCTCGCCAGCAGGGGGACCTCAGGCGCAGATTTGGCGGAACAGGCGAGCTCTCCACGGCGCTCCCACCGGCATTCACCAGGGGCCTCCAAGCCTCCTCCAAAAGTCTGCCCCCCGCCAGACAGTCCCACCATCCCCACGCTGGAAGGATCCGAGTTGTCAGCGTAGCTTCCGGAGAGTTCCGATCTGCCACGATTCGCGTGTAGCCATTACCTCGCGCACGTCCGCGGCGGGCAACGCTGAGGGCCAGAGCGCACCGGGATATCCAAGGGAACTTCCAGCTTTGTCGTGGAGCCATCCGCGGCATCCACCATGACCTTCGTGTGTTCGATCCGGCATCCATCTGCATTGTATACTTCAACTTGCCCGTAATACCACCCGTATGTCGAGGCAGTCTGGTCTGCCACTCCGCCAGGCCTGGTACCCCGAGACCCCTCCTCCCGCTTTTGTCGCCCCCACAAAGCTTTTTCACCTCGCGAGGGGCGCATCAGGGGTACGGCGGATGTCCTGCCCGTTTTCGCGAGGGGTGTCTCTCCACCCCTCCTGCTGGCAGTCGCATTGACCCTCACGCAAACAGCATGCACGGGCATTTGTGGAGGAGGCGCACATCCTGTGTCGCCACTAAAGTTGGACGTGCAGGTGCCCTCACGGTGAGACGCATTGGCGGATGGCAGCTGTGCACCTAGTCCGATCCGATTGCGTACGGAATGATGCCCCCGCCACAAGCTGCCATGCCGTTCGATGACGCAGGGTTGCTTGCCACTGACACCACCCCCCCCACATTCGTGCATCTGGGGGCGTGGCTGCCCTGGCTGCGGCGCACACACCACAGCAGGCGCTCCACTTGCGGGACCTGCTAGGAAGGGCACAGCGGGGGATAGACACACCTGCTGTGGCCTGGCGTGTTATCGAAGAAGTTGAAAAAGTATATTCCCGGAAGGAGGCACCACTCCACCACCTGTCGGCACACACTCCAGGGGGAGCACTTGATCCACGGTTGAAGGACTCGGGGGAGCACTTGATCCCACGGTTGAAGGACCTGGGGGAGCACTTTGATCCACGGTGAAGGACTCCGGAGAGCACTTGATCCACGGTTGAAGGACCTGGGGAGCACTTGATCACGGTTGAAGGACTCCGGGGGCACTTGATCCACGTTGAAGGACCTTGGGGAGGACTTGATCCGCGGGTGAAGGACCTGGGGGAGGACTTGATCGCGCATCTTCTCACAAAACCCACTCCTGCCTCACCAGCCGAATGAGCCTTTACCACTTTGAGGCTGGGTGCGCTGGCGCCTTGAGTCCAGCGAGTCAGTGGCCGTCAGTTCCCACTTGGCGGCTGGCGTCGCGATGCCGCTGGGCGCCGAGCATCCCTCCGTGGCGCCCGAGTCCCCAGGCCTTCCTCCCAGCGGCGGCCCATCGTCCGCCCTCGCCACTCGGCGCAGGTCGCTCCCCGCGCTCTCCAGGTCGAGGGTCTCACCTCCTTAGAGAAGTCCGCGTGGTCCGGCTCGTTCAGCAGTGTGAAGCTCACCATGTACGCCTCTGAGTTCTCAGTCGTGTCTGACTCCTCGGCCTGTGGTGATGCTCCGGTGGAGCTTGATCTTGAGGAATTCCCCGGTGCTTCCAGGGACGCCGGGTCTGTAAGCAACGGACTGGGCATCCATGACTCGACCGCTTTGAAAGCGAGCAAGCTGTATGACTTGTCGGCAGCATAAGCTCCAGTCTGCATTGACCCCCGCCGCCGCCGCCGCCAGCCATCCACTCTAGTGAGCACCGGCTAACAGGCCACGTGTACGGAATAGTCAAGGCCCCCGCCGCCGCCATAGCCGTGAACCCCATCCTTTAAATGAACCTGAAAACCCGGGGGTTGGCCCCTTATACTGCCTGCATGCATGCGGCTGGACAGTGCCACGTGGGCAAACGGTATACGTAGTATGTGCACGTCCAGACTCGCAGCCCGACGTCACCTTTGTGACCACAGCACCCGCATGGATGTACGCGGTTGCCACCGCGGGTGTCACTCTGCCACCAACACGCGAGTGACGCATCAGTCACCAACGGTGTCGGCTCCGCCACCTGGAAACCCCCTGGCTGCCCCCCTGAGATCTTCCATATGTGGGTTGATCCAAGGGACGTCGAGGCCCGTCAGACACAAGCTGGTCGATCCAAGGGACATCGAGGGCCGTCAGACACAAGCTGGTCGATCCAAGGGACGTCGAGGCCCGTCAGACACAAGCTCGCGCGAAAAAAAATAACTCCCATCCTCCCATCAGGATCATCGGTCTTGTGGCCGAGGACCCCCGTGGAAAGCACACGTTGAGGGCTCCTCCATCCTCGGTCATGGGCCTCTGGGCCTCTCAGTGCTGGTACGGGCGCGCCGTGCAAATGTGCCGGCTGGATCGTGGCAGGGGCTGGATCGGGGCAGGGGCTGGATCGGGGCAGGGGCTGGACGGGGCAGGGGCTGGATCGTGGCAGGGGCTGCATCGTGGCAGGGGCTGGATCGTGGCAGGGCTGGATCGTGGCAGGGCTGGATCGTGGCAGGGGGCTGGATCGGGGCAGGGGGCTGGAT
>LGRX02015646.1:0-22593 GCA_001247695.2 Cymbomonas tetramitiformis | reverse complement strand
AAAAGTTAAGAAAAGATAAGAAAACTTAAGAAAAGTTAAGCAAACTTAAGAAAACTTAAGAAAATACTTGTAATAGTGTAACTTGTATATTGATAATATATTCACGGCCTGTTTATCTCGCCGTATCACAAAGTGCCTACGCTGCTTCGAAGGGGGCTGGCACGAGTCCGATCCTGAGCAGTGCATTGAAAAATTTGAGTGTAGAGGTTTGAAATGCGTTCGTCATGGATATATGGGATGGATATAGGCCAAACCAGCGTTCAAATAAATTAATATACGACCTATATATACCACCTTTCATTGGTTAGACACCACAAATCACGGGAGATGGCCAATTAAATTATCGGAACAATGGTCCTCGTGGTAGGACCAAATCGTCGATTTGGTCCTACCACAAGGACTGCGTGGCAGTAGCCATTAAGCGAGGCCTCGGTCGCAGGCGAAACCTGACCGAAGCACTTGTCCATGAATGGCTATTATTCTATGGTCCTTGTGGGAGGACCATAATCGATTATGGTCCTCACACAATGACCAATGTTGCAACAATTTAATTGGGCATTGGTTCGGATCTAGAAGGTGCGCCCAGTGATTTTTAGTATCAATGTGACATACATTAATTACTTCGATGCTTGGTCCGGCCTGGATCCACCCAATATATCCATGGCGTTCGCATTTGCGACAAGCACCCTCAACTTTTTCAGATTGCATTTTTTTGAAAATTCAAAAAGGCACAAAAAGATACGATATCTCCAACATTATTTTTGGAATAGTATATATATGCAGGCTACACCTGCGTCCATGGAAACTCATTTTCAGGCCCTGGAAACTCATTTTCAGGCCCTGGAAACTCATTTTCAGGCCCTGGAAACTCATTTTCAGGTCCTGAAAACTCATTTTCAGGCCCTGAAAATGACTTTCCAGCCCCTGAAAATGTCTTTCAGGCCCTCAAGGATTCATTGCAAGTTGTGCATGCTCCCCCCCCCCTATACTCATGTTATCCATTATTAAGTGTGCTCAGGCACGTGACGGGCATTCCTCCCAAGTAGACAACCCTCTGGAAGGGTATTCAACCTATAATTGCCGCTTAACACCGCTACTCAACCCCCCTTGCTTTCCACGGTGTGTGGCTAAGGATTGAATCAAGAAAGTTGCCTCCTTGCTTGGAATGCCCATGGCCCGCCACAAGAAGGGATCCACACAAATTTTGGGCTGCCAACCTGATACCTTTGTGTAGTCGGGGACTTGCCCACACTCTCCTTGCCACGGTCACATTTCTGAAACACGTGTTTACGTGTAACACCAACAATCCTACCCCAACATAATGCATGCCCCACACACATTTACATTTATATACATGCCTTACTTACATTGCCGCCCGCCAACCTAAGCGCATCTCTCTAATCATGTGCAATCTACGGACTTTCATGTCTTCCTCTTTCACTTCTTGATGGCGAATCCCGTTGGCGATCGCATGCATGTTTGCTAACAAAAAAACGCCGCAATCAACAGAATTCCGTTGCTGGCTACTAATAAGATCACGTGAGTGCACCATGTCTTCGGCGATGTCCACGTGACTCGCTCTATGCCTTTGCCCAGTTGCGTTGGTGAGCTCACAAAGAATGCGTTTTAAACATTCCACCATGAAGGTTCTCCGCTGCTGGTGATGTAAGGAATCGAAGTATTCGACTCTCTGCTCCTTCGGATATAAAACACCCAATGTCCAATGCAAATAAACATGGATTGGCACAAATATCACATCGTGCGTTCCCCGTGTTGCTCCCAGTTGTGACGAATTGAAATAACTGTACGCTCCACGCATCTTCCCATCCGCATCCATCCTGACTTCTTTCACCTGCTTGTAGATGCCGTCAAACAATGATCTTAAGTGGTTCCATATACTTCAAAAACATATAAACTCTTCGAACTTTGCAATTCTAACCATGTGTGCTAGGAGGCAAGCACAAGAGCAAGAAAAACGGCTAAGTATAAAACGCAGAAGTACTCAGTACGGAGTACAGTAGGACCGATCAGAATGATGTTGATGTGAGGTGCCTAGACTGTTGTACGGAGTACTCGGTACAGTTGAGTTATGGAAAGAGTTCCTGAATGTATAAGAACTCTAAGAGTAACCCGTTTCGGGGAGATGAACTGAACTGAAAAGTAAAACATAAAAGTAAAGAGCCGTAACTGCTGTATATTGTGTATTGAAAGCATGCACTGATAGCAAAAGCATAACTATTAAGATTTACGAAACCGAAGTCTTGTAGTTGACCAATCGTAAGCATACCTCGTGCGGTCGTTTAATAAGTGTAGAATAGTATAAGTCCGAAACCGTAAAGAAGAGAAGAAGTCAAGTGTGGACTCCTACAAAATGGTAATTAGTTCGTGTTTTCACGTTGCTTCCTTGTCTTTCTTGCGCAAATTCTGATCAACCCGCCCCGCCTTGTGCGATTAGTTAGCGAGTACTTGCACTACGAAATCGAGAATGCCTGTGCTCTCGTTCTTGTTGCGCGGTGGTGTGTGGGATTGATGGTTCCAGGTTGCTTGGAGCCGCGTCGGTGTGGAGGAATCTAGCTCGACGACAATCTTTTAAGGTGCGAGCGTTGCCTTGGTCCTAGCACGCATACACGCATAGCACGCATATCCGTGCTTTTGGACTCGCAGGTGCGGGAAGACCAAATCGCCTCCGTTTTTCGGCAATTCCGACCCTTCGCGGCGGAAGCGCTGCGCAAATTTTTCAATTTTGCGTAAGCCTTTGCTGAAATTCGGGGTTGGTTCGGGGTTTCCCCTATCTTTAATTTAGCCTTCTAGTCCCCCCTATTCGGGAATCTCCGCGCTTCGGCCGGTGTGCTTACTTGTGCTCGCGCGCGAGTGGCGTATTCCTGGGATCGGGTGCTAGTTGCCACGTGTGTCGTGTACACTTTCGGTTTTAGCTAAATTAGATCTCACGCATAGCACGCATACTATGCCCATGTATTCAGATGAAGAGGAATGCCTCGGTCGGTCGGGCCGGCGTGGGGGGGGTCGGGCCGGCGCCGCCCCCGGCTCGGCCGTGGGGTCCGGTCGGTCGGGGTCTCGCGCTGCGGGCCTGTCGGTCGGCCCAGGCTCTGGGGAGTTCTGGGGCGCAGCTGGCGGGTCAGACAGCCGGGATTGGCGCTCCCGTGAGAGGGGGGGGGAGTGCGGCGTGCGCTTGCGCGCCAATACGGCGGTGAAGCCCTCGAGGTTACACCGGCGCGCACGCCCCTGAGAGCCCCTCCAGGGTTGTCTGGTGGGCCCCCCAGGGCCTCGCCACCAAAAGCCCCTTCACCAGCGAGGATCAGTGGGGCTGAGCCAGTGTCCGAGCTCGCATTGAGCTCGGCGCTACGGCAGCCGGCGCGCTGGAAGCGTGCGTCGCCCGAGGCTCCGGCACCGCCGGCGGCAGGCGCCGGCTCCGGGTCGGACTCGGACCGCTCTGCTAAGGGGTTGAACCCCTCGGCAGCTCCCTTCTCCCCACTCCCTGCGTCCAGCAGGAGTGCGAGTAGTAGGTAGGGTCGTCCGTCAGGAACCGACGTCGGGACCGGCAGCATCCTCCCTCTCTTCCCTCGTGGGGAGCGAGCAAGGGAATCTCATCAGTGCCCCAGGGCGCTTTGAGGTTTACCGAGCCAGTGACTGGAGTCCCCCGGCAGAAGGGGAGTCTGATGATGTCCGGCGCCCAGAGCAGCTAGACGTCGTCCAGTCACGGGGACGCGAGTCTCGCATCCAGCCCAATCCGGCTTGGCGAGGAGAGCGACGTCAGTCCATGCTCGCATTGGCCCTCCGTCAATGGAGCACCTGGGCGCTGAATTCAGCGCAACGACGTGCGAGAGTCTCCCTGCCATCTCGTCAGCGCGCAACAGCGCGGCTTGCGTGGGTCGCATGGAGGGCCAGGACGGACCAGTCAGCGCATCAGCGCGAGCTCCAGCGCCTGGCATTCCAAGCGTGGAATGACGTCACCCAACAGGTCGCCCAACTTCAAGGCCTGTTTGACAAAGGCAGTCGGCGCCGGGTCGAGTCCTCGTTCGCAGCATGGCGCCAGCATGTCGTCCAGACACAGGGTCTGTGGCGCAGAGGCAGACGTCAAGCTGGAGCTGTCTTCATGGCATGGCACCAGCAGACGATGCTCGCCAAGGAGAGGAGCACCTGGTGGGTTGGAGCCCGGAGACACCGGATGACCCAGATGGGTAGGAGGTGTCTTCGCGAGTGGCGCCGGCTCCCCAGGACGACCCCAGTCAGCTCGGACTCGTCCCAGGGAACGAGTGCCCGCCGGCCGGTAAGGAAGGCGGGAACCTCATCCGGTGTCAGCTCTTGCTCGGATTCCGACCAGGAGTCTATGTGGCAGGACATCCGTCGAGGCCTAAAGCGCCTGGGGAAGGACCACCCGCTGTCAGGGCTAATGTGGTTCCAGCTCAAGGACTATGGGCTCTCCGAGGACGGCGCTTATCGCCTGGAGATCCACCAGCAATCAGTCTCCGAATCCAGGGTGTTGATGCAGCAAAAGCGCGAGGACCCTCACAACTCCCTTGAGAGGTGTAGATTCTCTGTCTTTGCCATCAACGCCGGCAGACCAGGGGAGCGGGTACGCCAAGGGGCGGACCTCCAGGAGGTAAGGAGAGCGGTCGTCGCGGCCGTCAGAATGAGCGGCCGCACCCGGAAGTCACACAGGGGTCTTAGGAAGTCAGGTACAGCACCTCCGAGTTCCGCAGCCCCCGGTGGGAACCGGTCGAACCGGTTTGCTCCCCTCTCGTCCTCATCGGAGGAAGAGCATCCCGCGGAACGTCCGAGGCCCAGGACTCAGGCGCCTAAGCCGAGCGGCCCCAGTCGCCCGGTGCCTCGCACCCGGAAGCCCAGTCGAGCACCATCGGTCCCGCACCCCGGGCCGACTTCCTCAGGGAACACGTCGTCGTCCCCGGAGTCCACTTCGAGCAGGAACAGTCAGGACCTGCAAGAGCTGAAGGAAGCCTGGCAGAAGGAGTCGCAAGCTCGGGAGGCAGCTGCCGAGGCTCGCCTGGAACAGCTGTCTCGGCAACTCCAAGAGAGTCAAAGAGCTGCTGAGGAGCGCAGGATCTCCGATCAGCGCGCTGCCGAGGAACGCAGGGTCTCCGAGCGACGCGCTGTCGAAGAGCGCTGGGCTGCAGACCGGCTGGCCGCAGAAGCCCGGGAGACTGCCCGGCAGTTGGCTGTCGACGAGAGCGTCGCTCAGCAGGTAGCCGCCGAGGAGCGGCGAGCGGCAGCCGAGGCCCAGCTGGAGGAGAGGCTGCAGGCGGTCATAGAGTCACAAGTCCAAAGGCTCGCCCTGGTTCAGGCCTCGCCCCCAGGGCCCGTGGAGTCAGACGCTCGGGGGCCCTCAGCGGCAGCGTCGAGTCCGGTTCAGGAGACGCCCATCTCCCGAGAGGGACATGAGCTGGTAGAGCCGGCTTCCGTCGTCACCTGTGACGTCGAGAACCGGGACGTTCAAAGCCCTCCGGAGGAGTCGCGCGCGGACGTGACAGCGTCTCCACCGCACTCATGGGACTTTAATTCCCTTCCTATACAGGTCTGCGACGCCCTCCGGAAGCACGTGGTCGGGTATGCCACCTCGGGGATCGATGCCCAGCGCCTGTTTTACGACGCTGCTCGTAGGTATCGCACCCTTGGTCAGGTCGCCGGGTGCTTACACCCTACCAACCAGATCAGGCAGTGCCTGAAGGCAAGGATCTCGGACGAGGACAGGGTCCTCGGGGCCCAGGTGATTCACAGCCTCACGACGGCCTTGGCGTCCGTCGCAGAGAGCTGCGCTCGCTGTGGGTGCGGGCACGAGGAGAGCCCGGTGCGTATGTGGGCGTGTCAGGCGAGCGCTAAGAGAAGTGTGGTGGCGTTCATGAAAAAGGTGTACCTGCCGGTGTGTGGGTTTTGCGCCGCGGACGTGTGGCCCGGGGCTTTCGACCACTTTCCGGCTGTGATGCCACCTCCGATTCCTAAGGCGGCAGACACACCGGGAGACGGGGGGGGGATGGTCCCTCAACTGGAGCACTCGGAGCCAAACGAGCTTTCGGAGATGCCCGGTGCCGGCAGTCATGGTGGTCCTGGTGGCTCGGGGGGCGGTGACCCTGGAGGGCCGGGAGGCCCGGGGAGTCCGGACGAGGACCCTGGCGGCGATGGCGAAGACGGGGATGGCGACAGCCAGTTCACCTTCTCGTCTTCCTCTCGTTACAGGGAGCCCCGGAGCCATTACAGTCGTAAGGACGAGCAGCACGCTCTCAAGGAGGCCACCAGAGCCATGGAGAAGGCAGTGGACAAATACCACACAGAGGTGGAGGGGTCGTCCCACGTCTTTGGTCGGCTCCTCCGATTTGTTCGGCAAGTCAGGGAGGTTCGGGAACTCGAGCCGGTGCGCTACGCCATGGAGATGGCGCGTCTGGGACCACTAGAGAGCGGGGGTGAGGAGAAGGTGTTGTCGGACCACTCCCTGCTGTCAGAAGTGGCCAGACACTGCTTCGGCAAACTCAGCTCCGAGTACCGCGAGCTTTCCTCGGTGTTGACGGAGGCTCGGGAAGGTAAGAACCTCACCTTGGACGTCATAGTGGTTCCCTTGGCGCAACTGGTGATGCCCGACAAGGGGGAAATGGCGTCGATCGGTCCGTTCCTGCGTCGCGTGCGTCAAAGTCAGGACAGACAGACTCGCACGGTCCGCGAGTTCTGGGACGGGGTGCACCTTGCTCACGACATCGTGAGCATGCTGGCTGCCCACGAGCTCACCTCTCCGGTGCCGGAAGAGGAGCGGCTGGAGATATTCCTTACGGGATTGATACCGGAGATAAGGAGGAAGGTCTTCCTTATAGCCGAGAGGAAAGGCGCTTCGGTTCTGACTCTGAGCCGGACGGCCAGTAAAGGCCGCCACGAACTCCTGACTTGGGCCATAGAGGCTGAGCGGGAGTTGCGGCAGAGCCAGGATAAGACGAGCCGCTCGGTCCAGCTGCTGGCCCACGTAGATGTCACGGAGGAGCTGCTAGCCATGGCGACATCCGCCGGCGCTCCGACACCCACAGGGCAACGACTCGGCTCCCCAGAGTACGAGGGCTGCCGTCTGTGCAAGAGCATGGACCATTATGCCCGCGACTGTCCGCAGGCGAGCCAGCGCCCGAAGGAGTGGGCCAAGTGCCTCCTGGAGGACACCCTGGCGTTGATAGGGGACGAGTCGGTGGAGGAAGCTTTGGCTGCCATCGGTTTGGATTTTGTCCAGGAGGACGCTCCCCAGCCCGGGGCGTCCTCCCCGCAGTAACGGGCGCGGGCCCCGTCACTGCGGGGTCAGGGGGACAAAAGGGCCCCGCGCCGGCGTCCACAGCGATGCAGGTGCTGCATGATAGGTGGAGAAGGTGTGGGAGACACCTTAGTGGCAGCGCCAGGCGCCACCTCAAGAGCCAGAGTCGAGTCGAGAGGTATGAGCAGGAAGGTTTAGACATGCTAGCCGCCACCTGCACGGGAAGCCCAGAGCCTCCTGAGCGGGAACAGGTCGAGCAACGAATCCAGAGAGAGCAGGCGAACTTCTGGAAGTCCGCCAGAACCCCAGCAACCGCCTCAGTTCCGCGTCCCGAGGAGCCGTGGGAGCTGCTCTGTTGGATCACCGGTGCGGACACCCGGGGTAAAAACCGGTCGAGCCACACAGTTGAGCCACGGGCAGTCTACCAACAGCACTTGGAGAACCAGGGGTCGGATGTTGCGAGAGTTCGCGGGCACTGGAAGTTCAGAGCTCAGCGTTTACCCCCCAGAGTTAGGAAAGCCTTTCAGGCCCAGCAGCCAAGTGCTCGCCTGCGCTCCGCCATCAGGGCGCTAGAAAGGTATCTAAAGCTGGAAGAGTCGGAGGTCCGGCCGGTCAAGTCCCTTGCGCTTTGGAGGGCAGGGCAAAGGCGGATGCGCCAGAAGCTTGGACCCACGACTAGTAAGCCCCAGTTGAATCGAGAAGAGTTAGATAAGCGCTTGAAGCGGCTCGTCAGGGTGCGCGAGTTCAATCGCCGACGCAAAGCCATCTTGGATCAGGAGTTCGGACGGTTTGTTCGCGTTGCCAAACCCAAGCCTGCCGAAGGAGAAGAACTCTCACCACCAGAGAGAACTTCAAAGCCCAGTCGGCCGTGGTTGACCCGAAGCAGGGCTCGCCAGGCTTTGGGCCCGAAACGCAGGCCATGGCTGACTCCTGAAGACAAGGCGCTTCGAACCTCTCGATTGCAGCGCAGGTACGAGTTGGAGGGTAGGGACCGGGCTTCTACCTCAACAGAACGCCATGCGGACTTCCACGCCTTCGTAAAGGAGGAGTTGGAAAGGGAGAATAGGGAACTTCAGCAAGACAATGAGCTGATGCACCGGGACGAGCAAGTCAGAAAGCACATAGCGGCTAAACCGGCTGCAGCGTCAGTCCAAGTCGCGGTGTCCCCCCCAGACTTCCCGGAGCGCAGTGCAGTTCAAAAAGCAGTCGCCATCGGCCTGCTAGCGGACGCGTGTACTTACTGCCTCCCGGACTGTGACTCCGACGCAGAAACGTCAGTCACCCGCCTGGACTGCATAATGCAGGACGGCGATATCAGTCCGAGCTGGTGTGAGTCCCTGGCAGCGGTGTCCTCGATGGGAGCGCGCCCGAGGAGTTTCGACAGGCACAGTCGCACACCGACGTTGTTGCTGTTTTGGGCCTGGATTGCGGGCGTCAGAGTCAAGGTGTTAGTGGATTCGGGAGCATCCACCAATATCATCGCAAAGAGTACACTGCAGAGGCTCTCCGGCGTCAAGCCGGTGCGCCACGAGCAAGCCATGCGGGTTCGCGTGGCTGACGGCACCACATATGATGCTAATTCCTGCATCAGGCCCAAGCTCCTTGCTGAGACGTCGAAGGGGTCTTACGGCCAGCAGGTTGAGCTTCGGGTAATGCCACTCGACCTCAAGGTGGATGTCATCCTGGGGGGTCCTTGGCTGGCGAACCTTTCCCCGGTTACGCTGGATTATTAGAACTGGGGTTCGGTCCGGTTCACCAAGGGCAGGGAAGAGGTCGTCATCACCGGCTGTTCGCCGGGGTCACCGGACCCCAGCCGGTCCAAGGACACGGCAATGGCACTGGTACAGGGAGTCCTTTTGAGCCAACGTCGGGCTCGCCGGGACCTGCGGACCCTCCGAAACAGAGAGGAGCAGGCTTTCGTCGTCTACCTCGGCCCCGATGGGACTTTTGGCGCGTTGGCCTGCAACAAGGGGGGGGGAGACTCCGACGAAGATTCCCCCAACGATGTCGTAGCAGGCCTAGCGTCAGAACCCTCCTCCGGGTCCGAGGATGGTGAAGTCAGCGTGCGTCCCAGCGCAGCGGTGCCGGACGGAGCTGAGGAGTCTGAGGGGCCGGGAGGGTTGGTCTCGGACAGTTCCGGCTACAGTGACGTGGAAGGAGCGTGTCATTTGCAGAGAGTAGGGGCGGTGGTCGAGGATATTAGGCCACAGGGATTTGCGAGCACGGTCGACGAGGCCGGGGATCACCCTGACCCTCTCAGCTTTTTCGCTAGCAAACAGGAGGCGAACGGAGCATTTGCGTTGCTTCCGCCAGCGGTGCGTAGGCAGGCGATAGAGGATCACGCGGCCGGGAAGCCACCCACCTGGCACGCGCAGGCAGCCGCGGCGCTCCAGCAGGGCCGGGGTCTGGTCGCGGAGCGACGACCCCGAGCACGGCGTAAGCGAGTGCGTTGGCGTGACCAGGTCGCAGCAGTCGGTCAGCCTGGTGCTGAAAGTGGCCCCTCCACCGAGCAGCCACCGGGACCAAAAGTCCCCACTGCCCCGAGTCCTCAGAGTCAGAAGTCGCGAGCCTCGGCACCAGTCCCGTCGCCAGCTCCGCAGACCACAGACCCGCCGGTACCGGCCGCCCCGCCAGGTACTACCTCGCCGCCAGCCCCACAGACAGCTCAGGCCTCCCCGGAACCGCCGGAGGACGAGATAGACGAGACGGTGTCGCCGGAAATCTGGCAGCAGCTTAGGGACCTGGAAAAGGAGTTCGCAGATGTCATTTGCACAGAGCTGCCGGAATCAGTCCAGTCAAGGGAATTCAAGTCCGGCGTCCGGCTCAGGCCAGATTGGAATGGGAACGCCTTGCACCGGCGAGGGTACAAGCTGTCGCAGGAGGAGTTGCGGCAACTCCGGCAACAGCTAGATGAGCTCTTAGCCAAAGGGTACATACGACCCTCGGCCTCTCCGTGGGGCTGCCCTGTGCTGATGGTCCCCAAGCCGAGTAATCCCAAGGAGTTGCGTCTAGTCATTGACTACAGACAGATCAATGAGATCACAGTCAAGGACAAGTACCCCCTCCCGGATGTCCAGAGTCTCCTAGATGATCTACAAGGGGCTACCGTCTTCTCTACGATGGATGCCCTTTGGGGGTTTTGGCAGGTCCCTATGAAAGCAGAGGACGTGGAGAAAACCGCAATGACTACGCACTTTGGAGCGTACGAGTGGTTGGTCATGCCTATGGGATTGTCAAACTCCCCAAGTACCTGGCAAAGGATGATGCAACAGTACCTCGGGCACCTACCCTTTTGCAGAGTATTTGTAGATGACATCATGAATTTTTCGGCTGAGGTTCCGGGTAAGAGCGCCCATGAGGTACACCTCGACCACCTCCGCCAGGTCCTGGAGGCATGCCGAAAGAATTCAGTCTACCTCAAAAAGTCGAAAGTCAAATTGTGCAAGCGATCAGTCCGGTTCCTAGGGCATGTGGTGGATCGGGATGGATGTCGTCCACAGCAGGATAAGGTTGCGTCGGTACGCGATTGGCCAGACCTAGAAACTGTCACACACGTGCGACAGTTTCTGGGCATGTGTGGCTTCTACCGGAGGTACATCCAGAACTTCGCAGATATCGCGTACCCGTTGACCCGCCTCACCAAATCCGGCGTGGACTGGACCTGGGGCGAGAATGAAAAGGCAGCATTTAAACAGCTAAAAACTGCCTTGATCTCCTCCCCAGCCTTGGCCCTACCCGATCAAAAGGGTGCAGCAGACGGCTCCAGACCCTTTTTTGTGCAGACAGATGCCAGTGGAGTAGCACTAGGGGGTGTACTCATGTAGGATCAGGGACGAGGCTTACAGCCCTTGGCCTTTGAAAGCCGGCAGTTCTCCAGCGCTGAGCAGAACTATCACGCTGGGGAACGGGAGCTTTGTGCCATCCATCACTGCACCACGGTCACCTGGAGACATTATCTGATTTTCACATCATTTAAGCTCATGGGAGACCATAAACCCCTTCAGTGGCTCTTCGCCCCAGCTAGGGAGCTCAGCCGACGTCAGGCTCGCTGGTACGAGGACCTGGTAGAGGTAGGAGTCCATCAGATGGAGCACGTGCCAGGGCGCTGTTTAGTAGTACCAGACGCGCAGTCCCGGCGACCAGACTATCAGGAAATGTCAACCAGAGAAGGGTTGAAGGAAAAAGGGATTGTGGATCGCGCCACGGATGGGCCCAGAGACTCCGCACCGGCAGGCAAGGGGTCCGAAGAGGACGAGGATCCTACCTCTGTCCTCAGGGCAGTGGATTGCACCACCGATGGATCTGATGGACCCGAGTACTCTGAGCCGAAAGGCAAGAGATGCGAAGGGGACGAGGATCCCACATCTGTCTTAGGCGCCACCTTCGAGTATAGTGATTCCGAGGACGAGTCCTTCCCTCCCACCAGTCCAGCACCGGTCATTGGTGAGCTCACCCATCTGAATGGGCTCACGTGGGTAGAGTCGCCGGCCCTTTGGCTGGACGCAGCTGCCACCCTAGCAGTAGGCGAGAAATCCTTGAGGGATGCCGAATCGCTAGCAGCCATGACCAGAGCAGACCGAGCTAGGGAACAGGCCACAGCAGAAGTCCAGAGTCACCCGAAGTTCCCCCACCCTGAGGCCCAGAGTCATCCAAAGGCAGCCGGAAAGGTACCTGAGCCTGTTAAGCCCCCAGAAAGTAGCTCCCACTACGACCAGGTCGTAGATCGCCAGGACTGGAAGCTGATCAGGGAGCGCTTTGAGGAGATAGCAGCCCAGTACGGGGTGTTTGACGTTGACGCGTGTTGCGACTCCATGGGCGTTAACCGGCAGGTTGACACCTATTGGACCGATTGCTTGAAGGAAAAGTGGCGCGGGAAACACGTTTGGTGCAACCCCCCTTACACGAAGGATTCAGACTTGATAGAAAGAATTCTTCGGCATTTCCTTGCTGAGTGGCGCGCCGATCCGGAAAACACCTCGGCGATGTTCCTTCTGCCAGACTATGCCGCCCCCTGGAGACGGTTGATTCACCCCAAGTATGGGCTTCATCCGGTCAAAGTCTTTGACACGAAGGACGAAAAAGGTCGTCCCAACCACCTCTTCGAGTCCCCAGATGGAGGTCGACCCCCGCTGCGCTGGCCGGTCCTTCTGGTGTGGGCCCCAGCAGCCAGCAGGGCAAAGCCCCGAGCGCCGCCTGCGCGAAAGGACAGTGAGGCATAACCCGACGAGCCTTTAGTCACTACAGGGGTTGCAGCAAGGGCCAGGGCAGCATCAGGCCCACTGAAGGCTGATGAGTTCGTCCGCGCCTTGCAAGCGGAATACGAACGCAGCCAGTACCTCAGCTCGTTGAAGGAGGAACTGGTCGCAGCCCCACATCAGAGGACAGACACATTTCGCATGGTAGACGACATGATATGGCGAGTGGCAGAAGGGCGGTATCAGCTAGTGCTAGCTCAGGATTCCCCCCTCAGAGAGCTGGTGATGCGCGAAGCACACGAGTCCCCGGCAGCAGGGCACACAGGAAGGGATAAGACACTGGACAGAGTATCCCGTCGCTTTTGGTGGCCACGCATGAGCAAGGATGTCACCGACTGGTGCAAATCCTGCGTTGTGTGCCAACAGACCCGGCCACGCAACGGGTATCCAGACGGTCGGCTTAACCCCCTGCAAGTCCCAGTAAGACTGTGGCAAGTGGTTAGTATCGACTTCGTCACTGGGCTGCCCCGCACAGAGCGAGGGTACGACGCGTTTGCTACCTTCACGGACAAGTTGTCCAAGATGGTGCACGTAGTTCCCATGCTTTACGCTGACAGCTCAGCGGCACAGATCGCGCGCATGTATTTCGACCAAGTGTGGCGTTTGCACGGCGCTCCCATGAAGATCGTCTGTGATCGGGACTCCCGCTTCAGGGATGAGATGCATCTCGAGCTACATCGGTTGATGGGAGTCCAGGTTGCCTCTACCACGCCGTACCACCCTCAAGGTGATGGGCAGGCAGAGCACACAAACCACACGGTCGAACGCATGTTGCGCGCGTACGTCGACGCCAACCAGCACGATTGGGATTTATGGTGTACCCCGGTCGAGTACGCCATTAATGACTCTCGTTCCGCCGTCACGGGATTCACCCCTTTTGAACTGACGTATGGTCACGCTCCGGCCTCTCAGCTGGACTTCTTCGTGGAGGCAGCACTTGCATCACGGAGAGGCCGAGCTAAGGGGGGGAGGGGCGCAGCAGTAAAAAAGGGTACGGCCCACGAGACAGCCCGCCAGTTTGTTCGCCAGTTGCAGCTCGCTAGGGAGAAGCTGCTCTTAGCTCAGCAGCAACAGATCGCCCAGTACGACGCGCGTCACAGGTCCAGGAGTTACGCAGTAGGCGATGAGGTTTGGGTGGATGCCACGCACCTCACTCAGCCGGGCGACCGCGGGTTGCACAAGAAGCTGCTTAAGAAGCGCCTTGGGCCCCTTCGGGTGCTGGAAGTCTTTCACAGCGACAGGCAGATGGCCCTTCCCGCGAGCGATAGAGGCGCACCGTCGGCCTATAGGTTGCAGACGCCTAAGCAGTGGAAAGTGCACGATGTGTTTACCGTGGACCGGCTTTCGCCAGTAGAGTCGGGCAGCCGCTTCGTTGAGAGAGCGAAGGAGATTCCCCCTCCTCCGTTGGACGTCAGCGGGCGCAAGGAAACCCACGTCGAGAGGGTGGAGCGTTCGCGCACGCGCCAGCGCCAGGGGAGGAGGTGGACAGAGTACCTGGTCAAGTGGACAGGAATGCCCCGCAGTGAGAACGAGTGGAAGACCCGAGAGGATCTGGAGTGGGACGGAGCCGGCAGGCCCGGTGTTCCCAACCGAGCGTTGCTGGAGTTTGAGAGGATCGAGGCTAAGAGAGTGGAGCGAGAGAAGCTTAGGGTCCGTAAGAGACGCGACGAGTCCGCAGGAGCGGTATGGACCACGCTATCGGAGGAGCTCAAGGTAGACGGAGCAATGCCATGGGTGCCAGAGGAGAGGTTTGATGAGGAAGTAGGAACTTTCGCGAGAGTATCTGCTCAGAGCACCCTGCCGCCAGCCAACGGAGCCGCAGCACTTGAGAAGGAGCCAGTCGGCCAGTCTAGGATTCTTGTATTGTTTTGTGGGACCGGGTCAGTCGAGAGGCAGTTCACTAAGCAATTTCCCAACAGCGAAGTAGTTGCCGTAGACATTCAGCCCAAGTGGGGCCCCACACATTGCGAGGATATCATGCGATGGGACTACCGACAGTTCAGACCAGGACACTTCGACGTAGTCTGGGCTAGCCCACCTTGCACAGAGTACAGCCAAGCGAAGACGGTAGGCATCCGAGATTTGAGTGCTGCGGACAGGCGAGTTCGTAGGACATTGGAGATCATCCGGTACTTGAGGCCCGAAGCATACTTCATTGAGAACCCGAGGGGAAGAGAGCCCCACGGGTTGCACACGCGTCGCTGCATGAGCAATCTACCAGCTCCGCACCTCGTCACGTACTGCAAATACGGGACCGCATACAGGAAGCCCACGCACATCTGGACCAACGTTCCGTTGCGCACACCCTTGCGAGTATGCGATTCCGATACGCCTTGCGAGTTCTTCCGGCGGCACGGTAGGCACGAGAAAGTAGCGCAAGGAGGGCGCGCGATGAGAGCCGGAGGTGTGTTCGCGAAGGGCATGGGAGCGCGAGAGAATTTGTATGGGATTCTGAACAAGGCTACAATTCAAGCAATTGCAATATCTTTATGGCAGGAAAGATTGACCAGTAAATTACAGGTTGAGCAACAGCTCCTCCAAATAGTTACTTCAAGTTAGAACAGCCCCCAAATGGGCAATATTCAAGTCTTATACTTTCAAGGCGCGCAATTCATATTCTCTAATCGATCTGTCCCATGTCGGCTGGCATATCATCATCTGCCACCTATACAAATCCTAATCAGAGAATCTGCATTTGGACAATCCTAATCAAGACAGTTGATTTCATTGTCCCTTGCTGATCTTTGCTTTCTTCCTACGAGGAGCCACGTCAAGCCCTTCTTCTTCATCACTGCCACTTCTTATGGAATACTTCAATTGAGTTATATACTCATGTGTCCAACATCTCGGATATTTCCTAGGTTGCCTCTTCGTCTCTTCAGACACCCCAGCCGTATTCTCACCCATTGAAGTCAATCCAGTATCTGACCCATAAGGTTTCTTCGGTGGTGCATGAACAGTCTCCACCACAGAGGCTGGGGCATCCTCAGATATGGCCTCAGACTTCTGCTCGGTAATAGGCTGATCATCGGGCTGAACAGGTGAGGTCGGGGAGGTGCCCTTTGGTACCCAGGGAAGTTCACCCTTCTCATCCATGATCAATTGCAGTCCCAGTCTCTTCAACCTTCGAGCTTCAGCTTGTTCTTCAGCATCGTCAGCTACCAAGTCATCGAACTCGCCGACGTCATCCTCGGTGTCATCATATTCAGGCGAAGTTGGCTCCCATTTCGGACTGGCAGTGTCCATGTCATGTATGACACCCGCGTCATCTTTGTCATCCGAATCTGGTAGCTTCTCCTTTCTGTTAGTGACACCTGCGTCATCATTGTCATCAGAATCTGGTAACTTCTCCTTACTCCAGGACACAGCGCCTGTACCCGAATCTTCACTGTTCGTAGACGCTGAGTGTGTAGGCTTACGCCCCTGGTAGGGAATTCCATGATATTCGTCATCGTCAATCACAATCGTCGGATTCCAGTACGCGATCCCAACGCGGCTAATCGGTAATGAGAATGGCGCTACCGGCGCCTTCAACTGAGTGGCGTCTTCTAGAAACCAGCCGCCGCCCCTATTACGCTCCCAGCGGCGTAGCGCACCAGATGGGTGTACGATAATATGCTGCCAGCTATAATCAAGTCCAGGCTTTCGCTCCCCATAGTACGAAGTCAATGGCTCGGGAGTCCCCTTCCGAGCCCATTGCCATCTCACTGCCCCAGTATGCATAAATACAATATGCCAATCGAATGGCTTTGCCGGGCTATTGTTCCCTGGCACAACTCCTCCCCTCTTAGCTTGTTAGTACAAAGAGATGATAACTCAGAGTCATTTGTACAGCAGCTAAGATCCAGACACAGATCAGCCATGCTTATGGATGCGTGATATGCCTTTCTGATCGAACAGGTGCTCGAAGAGTTGACGAAGCAATCCAGCGGGAAGAGGGTATACAGCAGTGGAAACTCCCGCTCCTTGTTGCCCTGGATGAGGTCCCAGTTGAGCAGTTTCCGGATGTGATCCCAGAGTCTGTTGGTGAAGACAAGGAGTATCCATCGTGCAGTACCGTAGATCCACTGGAGGAGGCGACTGCGTCCAGATGCAAGTAGGCTTGCGATAGCCCGTACCATACATACAGTAAGAGCAATACAACGGGGTAGGTAACCGGCGAACTACGGGTCGAAATCGCAGCGCAAAAGGAAACCTGCCCATCGGATTTTCCATAAACCAATGCTGGGGTTTGAGAAAGTCAAAATTTGGAGCGTTCGGCGTACACAAGCATCAGCCTGTCGCAGTTGTCGCACCCCAGTGGTCTTAGCCTGACTGTATTCGGTGCACGGTGGACTAGCCCAGATGACGTCAAAGTAACCAGGTGCATAACGCTTGAAGTCCCAGTCCTGAACCTTCTCAGCGTAGGTAGGTTGCCAGCGAGGATCCTGATCGACGGTGACCACAGTGCTCTTCGGATAACATGACATGAAACTTCTCTCCACACTTCCTGTACCACTGAAAAGGACTAGTAGTCGCAACTCGCGTGTCGAGACCCCAGAGCCCAGAAGAGCTAGATGCGTCACAAAGGCGTCAGCGGAGCGACAGTATTGTTCCCAAGGTAGGCAGTTGTCCAGAGAAGTGAGTTTTACTTCATCAGAGGTGTCCAGGAAAGTTAAAGCTCCGACGCGTTCCCGCCTTTGCTTCCGCTGCATTCTGACCTCCTGTAAGGCTTTTCCCCGGGCTTGTCCTTCTCGTGATAGTCTCAGGTGTTCGAACTCCGTGAGCTGTTCGAGTTCACCCCCGTAGTTCAACGACTCACGGGTCTTCCAGGAGTCATGAGCGTTAGAGTACCCAGTCCAGCGAACCAGAAATTCTTCTACTTCCTTGCCTCCTTTCATAGGTTTCACTCTTCGAGCCAGAATCTTAGACACATGGGTCTGGGATTGTCCATCCACGAGAACCTTGGCAGGAGTAGGTATTTGTCGACGCAGCGCAAAGGCTTCATCCGCGGTGCGGTATTCCTTGAGGCGATGCTGCGCAAAAACATCGTGGATACGCCATTTAGGGGGTAACTTGAGCTGGTAAGCCACCGGAGCACCTCTGTCAATTTCGGGTAGCTCTCGCTGCTGGTCGCTGAAGAACCTCTCGGTGATGGGTAAGGGCCCGTGCCAGCGAGGTCCCAGCTTCCAGAAGGATTCGCGGTTCATGATATTTTCCGTGAGATGCTTGGCATCTACCCAGACCAAGTCTCCCAACTGAAAGGATTTGGCGGTGTGACGCTGGTCAAACTGATGTCGCCGGCGTTGCTGTGCCAGTTCTAGCTTAGTGCGGGCGTCCTCTAGTTGAGCCGCGAATTTACTAGCCATCTCGTGGGCCGTACCTTCTCCACCCTTACGCTTGGAGTGTTGTCCAGCAGCCGCTTGCAGGAACAAGTCCAGTTGCGACATAGGCGAGTGCCCTAAGACCAACTCAAACGGGGTAAAGCCGGTTACATCGCTCCGCGTATCGTTTATGGCGAACTCTACGTTGGCACACCACAAATCCCAGTCCTCTGGATTGCTGCCTACGAAGGACCTTAGCATGTCTTCTACCACGCGGTTGGTATGTTCAGCTTGTCCGTCCGAACGAGGGTTGTAAGGCGTGGTGGAGGCCACTTTAGTTCCCATAAGTCTCATCAATTCCTTCCACATAGCATCCTGAAAACGAGGGTCGCGGTCAGAGACAATCTTCATAGGGGTGCCATGTAGTTTCCAGATGTGGTCGAAGTAGATTCGAGCGATAACCTCAGAGGAGCTGTCCTGGAAGTTCAACGGGATGATGTGAACCATTTTGCTGAGCTTACATGTGAAAGTAGCAAAGGCATCGTGATTCCGCGCCGTGACTGGCAGTCCAGTAACAAAGTCCACACTGACCACTTGCCATAGTCGCGTAGGAATAGTGTGTGGGTTCAGCAATCCATCCGGGTAGGAATTTCTCGGTCGCACCGCTTGACAGATAGTGCAAGATGAAACCCAGCGTCCCACATCTTCTGCTGCCCCTTTCCACCAGAAGCGTCGCAGTACTCGTTCCAGAGTTTTGTCCCTGCCCGCGTGTCCAGCGGAAACAGATGCATGCGCCTCTTGCAGTACTACCTCACGGAGGGGTGAATCTTCTCCCAGTACCAACTGATAGCGCCCAGCGCTCACCCTCCACAACACATCTCCCACTACGCAGAAGTCACGAGTGCGTTGATGCGGAGCTTCTTGGATTTCCTTCCTTAGAGTCTGGAGGGGACCAGGTCGCTCATATTCCGCTTGCAGCGCTTTGAGGAACTGGCCTCCTGATATCTGCTGATGCAGGTCTCGAACGCTGGCCGCTTCTCCAGTACGCACGATAGGAGGGGGGGAACTCGTTTTCCTTTCCCGCTTGACACGCTGTCGAGCTGGAGGGGCGTACACCACTAGCAGGGGCCAAGGCAGATCCAGAAGGGCTCCATCCGGGGCGGCGAACATCTGCACAGGTTCTCCTTGAGCGTCATGGGTAGGAATAATGTACTCCACTCTCATTCCCGCAGATCTGAACAACTGCCGCCACTGTGGCATGCGAGATTGAAAGTCAGGAAGGACGAAGAGAGCTGAAGTATTCTCAGGGTCCAGACGCCATTCTTCCACATATTTCCTCAGTACGGCCTCGATGGTCAAATGGTTGGAGGAGAAGGGAGGATTACACCAGACGTTCAACCCTCGCCAGTTTTCCTTCAAGCAGTCCGTCCAGTAGCGGTTGACCTGACGATTCTTTCCTCCCAAGTCGCAACAGGCGTCCACCTCGAAGGGTCCATATTCTTGACTCAAGAAGTCGAACATGTCCGCCCGGAACTTCCAGTCCTGTCGATCGCTGGGCTCCAGGAGTCTGGTTGAAGCCTCGCTGCACTTCGGCGTTGCTGAGAAATCAACAGGGGTCTTCCTGGGAGAAGGGGGTGAGGATGCTGTCAGTTTGCCAGAGCGCGTCTGAACTGCCAGGGTGGCTTTCTCGTACCCAGTTTCGGCCAGCTGCAGGGTATGTAAGGCGTCCATCCAGAGTTGAGGGGAGTCCATCCAGGTGAGAGTCCCACTGTACGCGAGGACTGGTTCAGGCTCTTTGGTCTTGGCGCTGTTGGACTTGCGCTCCTTCAACTTGTTGGGATCTACCACTCCCAGGGGCGCGCGTCCTTGGCGGGACTCTTTACCAGCTGCAGGTCGAAACTTGCTGGCAGTGTCTGCGGCCGAGGGAGGTCGCTGCGGTTTCCCAGTAACCGGATGCACAAAGCCAGCTTCTACCAGTCCTTCTCTCGCGGAAATTTCCTTGTAGTCGGGTCGCCTGGACAGAGCGTCTGGAACCCAGAGTAGCGCCCCAGGGATGTATTCCATCTCGGGTACCCCTACCTCTACTAGATCCATGTACCATCGGGCTTGGCGTCGGCTGAGAGGTTGTCCGGGTGCCATTAACCAGACTAGGGGCTTGTGGTCACCCTGCAATTGGAACTCAGTCCAAATGAGGTAGTGTCGCCAAGTTTGCGTAGTGCAGTGATGGAGAGCGCAGAGTTCTCTTTCGCCAGCATGGTAGTTCTGCTCGGCTCCATTAAACTGTCTGCTCTCAAAGGCGATAGGTTGCAATCCATTTCCTACGTCTTGCATCAGTACTCCCCCTAGTGCCACTCCACTGGCGTCAGTTTGTACCACGAAAGGATGCCGTCCTTCGGCCGCCGCTTTCATATCGGGTAGCGCCAGAGTGGGGGAAGAACATAGCGCCTTCTTAATCTCCTCGAAAGCCCAACGCTGCATGGGTCCCCATAGCCAAGCGACATCCCCTTTGGTGAGCTGAGTCAAGGGTTGTGCTACTTCAGAGAAGCCCAGCATGTACCGCCGGTAGTACCAGCCAACCCCAAAAATTGGCGCACATGCGTGGCGTTTTCCAGAGCGGGCCAGTCCCTGATGGCGGCCAGCTTGTCATGTTGAGGTTGACTTCCTTCCCGTGAGATCACGTGCCCCAGAAAGCGTATCTGGGTCTGCAATAGTTGACACTTAGACTCTTTGAGGTAGATACCCTGGTTCTCACAGACTTCGAGAAATTGCTGGAGATGTGAAAGATGCTCCTCCAAGGTGTTGCTGAAGAGGATACAATCGTCCAGGAATATTCTTACAAAAGGAAGATGTCCCAGAGCGCGCTGCATGCGTCTCTGATAGCAGGAAGGACTGTTGGTCAACCCCATGGGCATCACCAACCACTCATACGAGCCATAGGGAGAAGTGAACGCCGTCTTTTCCACATCCTCAGACGCCATAGCCATCTGCCAGAATCCATCGACCGCATCGAAGGAGGAGAAGTACTTGGCCCCATGCATGGAGTCGAACAACTGCCGAATGTCGGGAAGTGGATATTTGTCCTTGACAGTCAGGCTGTTGATGGCTCGGAAGTCGCAGACCATTCTGAGTACTTCAGGTTTCCCAGGCTTGGGAACCATCAACACTGGTGCAGCGAACGGACTTGAGGAAGGTCTGATGTAGCCCTTGCTCAGGAGTTCATCCAGGCGTTCTCGCAATTGAGTCAGCTCCACCATGGACATCTTGTAGGGCCTCTTAGCGGGCGCGATGCCATTCCATCCCTCTTGCAGTCTCACGTGGGCCACTTCATCTTTTCGCAGGGCGTCAAAGTTGGGCAGCGCTTCGCGAATTACTCGAGGTGAAAAGGACTCGATCAGCTCCTGAAACTTCTTTCTCCACTCGGGGGAGATTGAAGGGTCCTCCAAATTCTCGCTGGTGGCCACCGCTGATAACATCGAAGTCCCTACCAGAGGTGTCGCATAGGCCACTAAGATGTCGTGGGGTGTCGCGGCACTGTCCATTCCCGCATATCTGCGCCGATAGGCTTTGATCTCCTTGGTCGCTTGAGCTGCTGATAACATTACCATCGGTTCCAGAGCCATCGCGGTTCTCTCGCCTTTGCGTGTAGGGCTACGCCCTGGCGAACATCCCCGTATCCGCACGGATTTGCCATGCTGGCGAAACTTGACCGATCCCCACCCATCATAGTCCAGCGTGACCGGCGAGAGGTGTCTCAACCACCTTCCTCCGAGTACAATGTCCACCTTGATGCCCAAAGGAAGTACTCGCATCTTGATGACCTCGGTGTAAGTCCCCTCGGAAGTCTCGGCGGTCAGCTTGCCGTAAGCGACTTGCGCAGAGGTCTGCACTGACCCATCCGCGAGGGTAACGTTCAGCGGCATCCCATTAGCGCGAACTGTGAGGTTCACTCTCTTGACGCACTCACTGGAGATGAATTCATCCGAGGCACCCGAATCCACCAGCACGCGCACTCGCTGTCCCTTCAGCAAGGCCCAGAACACCAATAGCAGCGGTCCCTCTTTGTCCCGAATCGCAGTCAGCTGACTGTCCTGGTTCCACATTACTTGACCATCGCGTCGCAGATGTGCACAGATGGCTGCTCGCACCGGGTGATGCAAAGGTACGCGCTGCTTAGACCGGATAGGTCTTGTGCGCGGTGGTGCAGGCTGCGAACGAGGATCCGGACCAAAGTACCATCCACCTTCCAGGTCGCGATCTGCTTGTAGCTGCCGCTCCTTAGCGCGTCGCTCTTGTCCCTGAGCGCGTCGTCTGGCGCGGCTCTGCGTGCGGCTTTCCAGAGGGTAAGAGCGAAGAGGTTGGATGGACATCTTCTCCTCCTCTTCCTCCCCAGCGCTATCTTCTGGTTCGGACTTTTGAGTGAACGAGGGGGTTTCTTCTTCCCGCGATGCCGCCTGGGCGTTGGTGACGTTCGCTGGTGCTGCCACTGCTTCATTACCTTCCAGGATCGGCCGCAGACGATGGCGTTGCTGTTTCTGAATGGTCAGTAGCAGTTCCAGGTGGGTTTCCTCCTGGATGGTTTTCAGGGGAGTCGGCTCCACTCCTTCTGTCACCGTTGTCAGCACACTTGGGCTGTTCTCCGATCTGGCGGCGGCCAGCTGTCGCTCCATCAACTGCTGCGTGAAGTTGAGCGACCGCTGGGAGTCCTCGAGGTCAGAAATGTCCCCAGAAGTTGCGGGCTGAGAACTGGATGGAGATAAGGTCAAATCCAGAGTTGTCGCGG
>LGRX02015645.1:0-16262 GCA_001247695.2 Cymbomonas tetramitiformis | reverse complement strand
AAGCTCAGGTTCCAGGTTGTCCTCGCGGCTTCTAGAACCATGCGTCGAGCACCAAGCTCAGGTTCCAGGTTGTCCTCGCGGCTTCTAGAACCATGCGTCGAGCACCAAGCTCAGGTTCCAGGTTGTCCTCGCGGCTTCTAGAACCACGCGTCGAGCATAGCTCAGGTTCAGGTTGTCCTCGCGGCTTCTAGAACCATGCGTCGAGCACCAAGCTCGGGTTCAGGTTGTCTCGCGGCTTCTAGAACCATGCGTCGAGCACCAGCTCAGGTTCAGGTTGTCCTCGCGGCTTCTAGAACCACTTGGCGTCGAGCATTAAGCTCCAGGTTCCAGGTTGTCCTCGCGGCTTCTAGAACCATCACGTCGAGCACCAAGCTCAGGTTCAGGTTGTCCTCACGGCTTGCAGAGCCATGCGTCAGACACAGCTCAGGTTCAGGTTGTCCTCACGGCTTCTAGAACCATGCGTCGAGCACCAAGCTCAGGTTCCAGGTTGTCCTCGGTTTCTAGAACCACGCGTCGAGCACCAAGCTCCAGGTTCAGGTTGTCTTCGCGGCTTCTAGAACCATGCGTCGAGCACCCGGCTCAGGTTCAGGTTGACCTCACGGCTACAGAACCACGCGTCGAGCATTAAGCTCAGGTTCCAGGTTGTCCTCACGGCTTCCAGAACCATGCGTTGAGCACCAAAACGTACAAAGCAGCCTTTCGGGCTTATCGATTTCGCTTGATTCAGCTCAGATATAAACGGATTGTGAGGTTCAAAGCCGGGCATCAGTTTGCATCTCACGTGGTTCAAGGCACTATTGTTTTTATTTCCGTAGACCCCGTGAACATAGTGTGCCGCGTTGAACTACGACTGAGGAGATCACAACACAGGGAGATGGCCTGAACAAGTTCGTCTACGAGAGCAGCTTGGAGGTTGTGCGATGCGTGTTTGTCCACTTCAGTACCGGCGACCAAGCAGACGAGGCAGCAGTCAGCGCCATCGCTGGCAAGCACTCCTCCCAGCTGTGGTTTGGTCAAGTTAAGGTACAGGCGGCCCAGTCGCAAGACCGTGCCGCCGTGTTCGCATTGCACTTCAGGCAGACAGTGCATTATGCTTTTGCCTCTGGAGTGAGCGCATCTCCTTGAACACAAGCCTGCTCGATGCGGAAGGTGCGCTTGCTTGCTGTAGAACAGTATGCCTGAGTCTGCTCTAGACCGGTGTGGGGCATAGAGCGCTTTTGCTCCCAAGCAGCCTTTTACGGGAGAAGGAGTTGCGCGCTGGTGCTGGTGTCAGGGGAAGTACACGAATGAGCTTGGCGAAGAGAAGACAGCCCCCGAGGGATCTACTCTTGTGGCTTTTGATCCATTGGCTGCAGAGGGTAAAGGTATGGAGCACACTTATCGATCAGGGCAACTGTGGAGGAGTGCAGCAGATGCCCACTACAGACGCAGAAATGGCAGCCAGCAGACCAAGCAAAAAGGGGCAGCTGGCGCTCTCCACAGGCGAGGCTCAGGAGGGCAGCTGGCGCTCTCCACAGGCGAGGCTCAGGAGGGCAGCTGGCGCTCTCCACAGGCGAGGCTCAGGAGGGCAGCTGGCGCTCTCCACAGGCGAGGCTCGGGAGGGCAGCTGGCGCTCTCCACAGGCGAGGCTCAGGAGGGCAGCTGGCGCTCTCCACAGGCGAGGCTCAGGAGGGCAGCTGGCGCTCTCCACAGTCGAGGCTCGGGAGGGCAGCTGGTGCCATCTATATACGCTGCAGAGCAGGTCAATAGCTGCCCATCGCAGGTAAGGCCATATGTATGGGCCTGCCTCTACGGCCGTGGCAGAGGAGGGCAGGAGGCCATATGTATGGGCCTGCCTCTACGGCCGTGGCAGAGGAGGGCAGGAGGCCATATGTATGGGCCTGCCTCTGCCGCCGTGGCAGAGGAGGGCAGGAGGCCATATGTATGGGCCTGCCTCTACGGCCGTGGTAGAGAAGGGCAGGAGGCCATATGTATGGGCCTGCCTCTACGGCCCTGGCAGAGGAGGGCAGGAGGCCATATGTATGGGCCTGCCTCTACGGCCGTGGCAGAGGAGGGCAGGAGGCCATATGTATGGGCCTGCCTCTACCGCCGTGGCAGAGGAGGGCAGGAGTCCATATGCATGGGCCTGCCTCTACCGCCGTGGAAGAGGAGGGCAGGAGGCCATATGTATGGGCCTACCTCTGTAGTCATTATTATCGGATCAGTTCCAGCCAAATATGAAGGTGGGCGTTCGGTTGATGGGGTGGTCGGTGCGCTGCGAGGTCAGGCAGAGTCGGCCTTCTGAAGGGACCGTTTAGCATGGAGGAGCTTGGCGCCTTCGTGGAGACCAACATGTGGATCACCGTGATGCCCATCTCGCAGGCAACCTTCCCTCAGGTGCGAGCTCTGCATATGTTTCGCCTCACGCAGCCGAGTGCCAATCCTCATCTGTCTCGAACCCAGGTGGAATTAGATCAAGGGGGTTTATGAATAAAGCGGGGTCATGCAAAAAATGAACATAATGTATGATGTTGGAACTCTGGCGTCCTGTTTTTGTTTGTTTGTCTCATCTTTTGCATGCAGCCGTCGGGTCACGCTGGAAATGCCTGCCTTTCGTACCTTACCCTTACAACGTGGTCAATGGCATAGCTTAGCTTCAAGTGGTTCCTGGCGCCCCTCACTCGGCCTGAGTGTGTTGGGCGAGTCATGGAGCAGGCAGTAGGATCTCCGCGCCCGGTGGTAATGTTACTGATCGAAGATAATTGGGACACCTCTAAGGAAGCCAAGAGCTTTCTGGCACAAGCGACACAAGTTGCACTGAAGCATCGTAAGGAATATCTTTTCGCCTCCGTGGATGCCGGCTTCTTGGGGAAATGGTGGACAGCGGAGTTTGGTATTGCACCAATCTTTCCTTCCGTCGTCATTTACCAGAATAATCGTACCTTATTTTTCCACTCCTATGACTGGTAAGTATTCCGCCTTTCCATGCATCGGTGTTTGCTCCCGCACATTTCCTCTGCAGAGATGTTGCCATAGACTGATGGCATGATGATCAGCATCTTTGGAAAGTTAACCAACACAACCAAATCAGCTGCGCTGCGCGTATCAGATCCCAGGGAGAAGGTGGCAAGACAAGTGTCTATGTTAATCCGCTAGCATATGGCAGCGGCGCTCGTGCTGTAACATCTACTTCCGTCGATTAGGAGCGTCCTTTGCATTGACTCAGTGCGCTCGTTTTTCATTGCATATGGCACCTTCGTCATGACACATTCAACAAAATCATTAAGGGATAACAATCAGATTGAACTTGCTGTTCGTCCGCAATAGCGATCTAAAGAGCTGAGCTGTGGGGAGTGGGATGGATTGTGTTTTGACAAAAGGAGGGAAATGGGAAAAACAGTCGCCAGTAGCTTAAATGCATTCATTAATGCGTATGAAGAGGGCCATATTAGCCCTCAGGTTTTGGGAACGTCGAGCTACTGGAATAAAGCAATTGCATATGCTCGACTTTACCCACCACTTGCTGGTACATTCATTGCATTCGTGGTGATATCGCTCTATGGACTGTATGCAGTGCTCTTCAGTGACATGGCCCCAGAGATGCCCCCTGATCAGATGGCTCAAAAGAAGGGCATGTGATGGATGCATAGTTTTCATACCACCGTATGGCATGTTCAACCTGGTTATTATGAGTAGTAGTCATAGCAGACTATGGTTTGATAATGGAACAGATGCCGCGTACAAGGTTGCGTGCAGCATTTACATACAAGGTTGTATGCGCATTTGTGATATTACATTGGTATGGTAATCTGTTGCATTTTTTAAATAGCGAGGATACAATATTATGGAGCAAAACTGTTATAGTACTAGGCCAGTCGATCCAAAGATCTCCATTAGGCCTGTGAGTTGTGACTGTGTGACATACTGACATTTGCGAACTTGATCGTCAGCGTAATCATCGTCATTGCGCGATCGGACGGCACTGGCACGACATGGTCATAATAATTACGTAGAGTGTTATTACTCTGAGGATTGCAATTCTGAATTCTCTTTTCTCAATTCTGTCTGGCGTACTGGCGATGTCATCATTATTGTTTGGAGGTCGTCAGATCGAAATTTTGTTGGTGTCGCCCGTTGGGATTCGAGCTTTGATTAGTCAAGTAAGTAAGTAATTTGCCCGGGTTCGTCCGTATAAAGAGCAGGGGTAGATGCCAGCGCGCATGTACGTAGGCTATACATCAATTTTGCTACATGTGGCGCACTGCTGCTTCTTGAACAGGTATCATCAGGGGCAGTCGGCGTGCAGCCGCAGTTATTTCACAGCATGTAACCGCACCGCGCGGACAGTGTGCATTGGTACAACCATAAAGTCAACGCCGCATAAACAGTATTGCATTTTGAGCCGACCCATCGCGATCGATTAGGGCTTACCGTGTCTGCATTATTGATTTTGAAATTAAATAATTATTTTGCCCCAAAACGACCGATGTAAAAAAAAATAACAAACAATTAATTGGTTTGCTCGATTGCCGGTGGTGAAAAAAAATCGATTAATTAATTAATTAATCGACAGCCCCGCCACTAAAAGAACAAACAACAAGGCCGTAATTAATTCGAATGTCGCCGAATCCTGCCAACAACAACCAACAATGACAAACTGCCAAAATAATGCTCGACCCGTCAAAATCGCTCTCACTGCACACCACCACACGCCTGCGGACTCGGGACTGTATCAATATCATAATTTAATGGGGGACTTGGCGGTGTGTATCTTATGTAAATGCGGCCCTGTCACTTGTAAATGAGGGAAGGCGACCATGGGCGACATGGCCAAGCTGCGCCGTTCGTTAGACAAACGTCAACAGGCGTCACGCATGAGCTTCGGTGTGAAGCGCGGTGTCGCTCACACAGCAGTGAACAGCGACCCTGTTGTAACTCGTCCCGAGCCCAAGCTCTCCGTTGAGGACAGACTTTTACTTTTCATAGAGAAAGCTTTGCGCCACCTCAACAAGAAGCGCGCCGGTCGCCCTAAAAAGTTGGCATTAGTTGATAGTGGCAATCTCCTTCTGGCCCAATGCGATGTGGAGTTTGGTGCCCTACTCTACCAACGTATAGCCCATCGGCCTTAAAAGTGAAAATAGTCAAATATTTTAACAGAATGGTCAGTATTTAAAGAAAACAAAGTCCATTAATCAAATAATTGGTAGGTACGCTCCGCACTAAAAGAACAAAGACACCCTTTTAAATATTTAATTGTTTTCGGCCAATCAACAAACTTTTGACCCTGTTTTATTGCACCCGAATTCAGGAATAAAAATCAATAAAGTAGACACGGTATGAAAACAGTAGTCACGGTCTACAGCCCAGGCTTATGAAGGCAGTCGTCGCCCTCAACTGATAGGGCGGAGGATGCCGACACGTGCCATCTGTGATATGGCAAACTAGCACTCAGCGAGTCGGTATGTCAGAGAGGAGGATGACGTATTCCAGGATGACGCTGAACCTTGTGATCGTAGCATGATCATGACCGTGAGACGAGAATGGCATGATCGTCCTGATTAATCGGCGCGCATTTCGAGAACCCCGAAAACCCTAAAACCATGCGCAGCCCAACGCGAGCAGTGGCTGAGCGGCACCATACATGGGTGCGCACGCGCGCGTGTGTGCTGTCGGGGGACAATCGCGCAACACTTACACCAGTTTCTAAGTGGCTCAGTGTAGCCGCCCGAGCTTTGACTGCCGACGCCGAGGGCCTGTGGAAAGAGGTGGTTTCTCAAATCCCAGCTTTGCCGAGGGGTCGCGGGTCTTGGATTATTCAGGACTCGGCGGGGGTTTTGAGGCTGGCTGCGGCATGCAACAGGGACCATGCAACAGGCCCCGCGGACAGCGTGGTGCATCGATACACGTCTGTGCATTTGATTTCACTTCCATGTACACGACCTTGTGTCTGCAGGATTTGAAGGATCGGTTGTCGCCACTCTTTCAGAGCATTTTCCAAAGAAAATTTCAAAGTTCGAGGGTGAGGTATCTGCTTGTTAGAAAGGATACGTCCTTTGAGTGAGTTACCAATGAACGGAGGACGAACGGTGAGGGGGGAATGCTCTTTTCAGAGGGTAGGCTCCGTTGAGTTGTTCTGCAGGTTGGTGGATGGAACATTTGTTGAGTTTGGGGTTGTGGTATACAGACAATTTGTGGGAATCCCGTGGGGACGAGCTGTGCGGGCTTCATTGCCAACCTCTACTGCTTTACATATGAGCTTGCGTTCATGCGCAGACTTGTGGAGACGGGCGATGTTCATGAGACGCGCACATGTTTCTTTTCGTTTCGGTAGAAACATTGATGACTAGCTGGCGTTATCCACTATTCCAGATATGGAAGACTATTTGCATCTGAACGAATCCGGTACTACAGGGATTTATCCCAAACACATTTTGAGTCTGTCGTTGGTACATGCGGCTGTGCATGTCCCTCACATGGACATACTCACCAAGCAAAATATGCGCAGAGGCCTTATGACTGCCATGTATGTCAATAAGCGACTGGGTGCACAGTATGTTGGCATCCGAGTCATTAGGTACCCTGCACATGACTCGTACTTGGCCGACAAAGCTAAGTAAGGGATTGTCACGAGCCAACTGCATCGGTTCGCTGAGAGATGTGTCCTTTGACAATACTTTGTTCACACATAGCTCTTGTCTTCCACAGGATTACACAAAAGGGTTACCACAGCGGACGTTTGTGGGGCGTTTTGCGACGCTTTGTGGTGGAGAGGCCCGGTCTGTATGATCGAAACGAGGTCCGGGTTGCTGCACCAAACGCATTTGGGGAGTTTGGGAGTTTTGGGAGTTGGGTGGGGAGTTTTACAATGGGAAGCCCTAAAAAAATTGAAAATTTCACCGAATCTAGGGTTTAAGATTTTCCCTAGTTTGATGTTATTTTATTTAAATTTCCGGCAGTTTTAGGGTTTGAGAAAAACTCCTAAATTTTACCAAAAAAATTAAACTGTTCGGCCCGATTTAAGGAAATATTTTATGGGGGGTTCGACGTTGAACCCCCAAAATTTTAAGTTAATTTATACATAATTCCTGGCATTTCCTTATTTTCCGAAAATTTGTAAACCGTTTAGCATGTTTTAAGGCAATACTTTTTTGAGGGGTTCATTGATGAACCCCCCATTTTCTTAACAATTAATTCATTATTTTTTTGCATTTTCCAGGATATTAACAAATTTCTAAATATTACCCAAATTATCTAACTTTTTACACCTTTGCACACCTTCACCAAACGCAATTTTTTCAAGGCATTATTTGTTTGTTGGGTTATATTCAAATTATTGTTACCAGCGCGCAAGTTCCGCCTCCAGAGCTTAACACAACTTCACCTCGTCCCGTGACCTTCACCCCATCGCCTACGACTCGTCTTGGTGCATTTACCAACTACGTTTCCTTTTGGTTTCCACCACGTGCTTTCGCGGACCACTACTAACCACAAGTCGTTGCGATTTTTTCATTTTGAATATAATCGTGAGAAGAAGAAAAGCTGAAGCTCTTAAGAAGCCGCTTTGAAGGTGAGAGTGCAAAAATCAGGGGGGGGGGGGGCATATTCAACTGTGATTTTTTTTTTTTAAATTTTGAATATAATCGTGAGAAGAAGAAAAGTTGAAGCTCTTAAGAAACCGCTTTGAAGGCGATAATGCAAAATTCGGGGGGGATATGCAATTGTGAATTTTTTATTTTGAATATAATCGTGAGAAGAAGAAAAGCTGAACCTCTTAAGAAGCCGCTTTGAAGGTGAGAGTGCAAAATCTCGGGGAGGGGGGAGGGGGGAGGGGGGATATAAAATTGTGGATTTTGAAATTTTTTGAATAAATCATGAGAAGAAGAAGAGCCGAAGCTCTTAAGAAGCGGCTTTGAAGGCGAGAGTGCAAAATTCTTGGGGGGAGGGGGGAGGGGGGTATATTCAACTGTGATTTCTTTTTTATTTTGAATATAATCGTGAGAAGAAGAAAAGCTTAAGCTCTTAAGTAGCTTTGAAGGCGAGAAAGCAAAATTTGTATGTAATTGTGATTTTTTTTTTCATCTTAATATATAATCGTGAGAAGAAGAAAAGCCGAAGCTCTTAAGAAGCCGCTTGAAGGTGAGAGGCAAAATTCTTGGGGGCTATACAATTGTGATTTTTCTAATTTTGAATATAATCGTGAGAAGAAGAAAAGCCGGGCTCTTAAGAAGCCGCTTTTGAAGGTGAGAGTGCAAAATTTTGGGGGATATACAATTGTGATTTTTCTAATTTTGAATATAATCGTGAGAAGAAGAAAAGCTGAAGCTCTTAAGAAGCCGCTTTGAAGGTGAGAGTGGAAGATAACCTGGACCATTTTCCGTCAAGACTTAGAAGCTTGAAGCGCTTCAAAGATCCTCTCAAAGCTCTTTGTTAAGGTTTCGCAGAGTTTGTTTTAAATGCAATTGAGAGTTGCAAAGATTTTTGAAGCAAAGATCTTTGAAGCAAAGATCTTTGCGCAAAGACTTTTCAAACATCTTTAGCAAGCAGATTTTAAAGCTTTGCGCAAAGAGGTTTGTAACGCTCTTTAGACTTTGCGGTGTCACAAAGTGTAGGAGTCTCCACTCTTGCTCTTCTCTTCTTTACGGTTTCGGACTTATACTATTCTACACTTATTAACCCTTAAACCGTTTCCTGGGTCATATATGACCCAAGGGTACCAAAAATTGATTTTTGAAGCCGTCTGAAATCCAAAAATGCATTTGAAAACAGTTTTGAAAAGATCTCCCTTATGCGCATCGAACTGCGTGCCCAATGTCCCTCAAAACTGTCGCATGCTTGCAAGCTCGAACGATGAAGAGTGTGAAAATCGTTTGACACAACACACGGTTATGGTTTGCGCGTATAAATACACATGCTCAACCCTATTTAGGTCACGTTACATCTTCAACACATAGCTAGGCGTTATGCAAAACATGCTAGGGTCATGATTAGGGTTTACACGGGGCAGTGGATACGCATTCAGCGCCGCAATGCGTGAGATATACATTCATTGGTGACATCGCATTTTCACTCGATGCTCAATTTTGAACAATACAGTACGATGCGCCTTTGAAATACGTTTCAAGTGGTATGCTCAAAACGCAAATCGGCCTTCGTATGCGGCGGGTATATGGAAAACACTGACTTCAACCAAAACCAAAATTAGTTATGACGGTTTAGGGGTTAAACGACCGCACGAGGTATGATTACGTTTGGTCAACTACAAGACTTCGGTTTCGTAAATCTTTATAGTTATGCTTGTGCTTTCAAGTGTATGCTTTCAATACACAATATACAGCAGTTACGGCTCTTACTTTTTATGTTACAATTCTCAGTTTAGTTCTCATCTCCGAAACTGGTTACACTTAGAGTTCTTATGCAAGGCTCATGAACTCTTTCCATAACTCTACTGTACTGAGTACTCCGTACAACAGGCTAGGCACCTCACATCAACATCATCCTGATCGGTCCTACTGTACTCCGTACTGAGTACTCTTGCGTTTTATACTTAGCCGTTTTTCTTGCTCGTGTGCTTGCCTCCTAGCACAACTCCCCCCCCCTTAGGGAAGGTCACGTCCACGCTGACCACGTCGGACCAGTAAAGTTTTTATACAGATCTTCTACTGTTGCTCAGGATGATTATACAGGTCTCAGCCGCCTGTTGTCTGGGATGACATTACACTTCCCAAGACACACCGCAATAAGGAGATCAACCTCTTAAGCACAAGGGTCGGCCTCTCACCGGTCTGCCATCTGCACTACCAGGCTCCCCCAAGGCTCGAAGTCTCACATCCATTACCACGCTCAAGGTTTTAAACCTTCCAACACGGTACACTTACAGGGGATGACAATAGGTTTGCCAATTACCTGACAGTTCTCGGGAAGCCGGCCCGGAGGAAAGGTTTTAAACCTTCACCGCCTCCTCGGAGTGCTTAGAGCTTTTACCCAGATCTCCAACTGCTGCCCGGTCGTGCCAGGTCCGGAGCCAATGCTCTCGTGAAATGGATTATACAGATTTCCACCTGTTGCCTGGTCGCACCGAGGCTAGAGCCACTGCTCGGTTGGATAGATTATCCAGGTTCTCACCTGCCGCCTGGTCATACCGAGGCTTAGAGCCACTGCTCCAATGGATTATACAGATTTCCACCTGTTGCCTGGCTGTGCCGAGGCTAGAGCCACTGCTCTCTCGGATGGATTACCCAGGTTCTCACCTGCCGCCTGGTCTCGCCAAGGCTGGAGCCACCGCTCTTCCCGACGCTCCCCCACGCTCTCAATCGCTAAGACCACTCGCGTCAGATTCCCATCCGCCCTCAGGTATGATCGTCACCTCAGCTCGCACTCCCGCTAACGCTATCGGTTCCGGCTCAAACTCGGGCGGGTCACTCTCAACAACAGCTGACTGGACTAAAACGCTCATCTCGCTCAGATCCTCCCTGACAAGCAGTTCAGACAGGAACGCATGCACCTCTTCATGTAGGGTCAGGTTGTGGAAAAGCTGTTTTAACAGTGCCGACGGAATCCCATACAAATTCTCTCGCGCCCCCATGCCCTTCGCAAACACACCTCCGGCTCTCATCGCGCGCCCTCCTTGCGCTACCTTCTCGTGCCTACCGTTCTGCCGGAAGAACTCGCAAGGCGTGTCGGAATCGCACACTCGCAAGGGTGTGCGCAACGGAACGTTGGTCCAGATGTGCGTGGGCTTCCTGTATGCGGTCCCGTATTTACAGTACGTGACGAGGTGCGGAGCTGGTAGATTGCTCATGCATCGACGCGTGTGCAAACCGTGGGGCTCTCTTCCCTTCGGGTTCTCAATGAAGTATGCTTCGGGCCTCAAGTACCGGATGATCTCCAATGTCCTACGAACTCGCCTGTCCGCAGCGCGCAAATCTCGGATGCCTACCGTCTTCGCCTGGCTGTACTCTGTACAAGGTGGGCTAGCCCAGACTACGTCGAAGTGTCCTGGTCTGAACTGCCGGTAGTCCCATCGCATGATATCCTCGCAATGTGTGGGGCCCCACTTGGGCTGAATGTCTACGGCAACTACTTCGCTGTTGGGAAATTGCTTAGTGAACTGCCTCTCGACTGACCCGGTCCCACAAAACAATACGAGAATCTTAGACTGGCCGACTGGCTCTTTCTCAAGTGCAGCGGCTCCGTTGACTGGCGGCAGGGTGCTCTGAGCAGATACTCTCGCGAAAGTTCCTACTTCCTCATCAAACCTCTCCTCTGGCACCCGTGGCATTGCTCCGTCTACCTTGAGCTCCTCCGAGAGCGTGGTCCATACCGCTCCTGCGGACTCGTCGCGCCTCTTACGGACCCTAAGCTTCTCTCGCTCCACTCTCTTAGCCTCGATCCTCTCAAACTCCAACAACGCCCGGTTGGGAACGCCGGGCCTGCCGGCTCCGTCCCACTCCAGATCCTCTCGGGTCTTCCACTCGTTCTCACTGCGGGGCATTCCTGTTCACTTGACCAGGTACTCCGTCCACCTCCTACCCTGACGCTGGCGCGTGCGCGAACGCTCCACCCTCTCGACGTGGGTTTCCTTGCGCCCGCTGACGTCCAACGGAGGAGGGGGAATCTCCTTAGCTCTCTCAACAAAGCGGCTGCTCGACTCTACCGGCGAAAGCCGGTCCACGGTAAACACATCGTGCACTTTCCACTGCTTAGGCGTCTGCAACCTATAGGCCGACGGTGCGCCTCTATCGCTCGCGGGAAGGGCCATCTGCCTGTCGCTGTGAAAGACTTCCAGCACCCGAAGGGGCCCGAGGCGCTTCTTAAGCAATTTCTTGTGCAACCCGCGGTCGCCCGGCTGGGTGAGGTACGTGGCGTCCACCCAAACCTCATCGCCTACTGCGTAACTCCTGGACTTGTGACGCGCGTCGTACTGGGCGATTTGCTGCTGCTGAGCTAAGAGCAGCTTTTCCCTAGCGAGCTGCAACTGGCGAACAAATTGGCGGGCTGTCTCGTGGGCTGTACCCTTTTTTACTGCTGCGCCCCTCCCCCCCTTAGCTCGGCCTCTCCGTGATGCAAGTGCTGCCTCCACGAAGAAGTCCAGCTGAGAGGCCGGAGGGCGTGACCGTACGTCAGTTCAAAAGGGGTGAAGCCCGTGACGGCGGAACGAGAGTCATTAATGGCGTACTCGACCGGGGTACACCACAAATCCCAATCGTGCCGGTTGGCGTCGACATACGCGCGCAACATGCGTTCGACCGTGTGGTTTGTGTGCTCTGCCTGCCCATCACCTTGTGGGTGGTACGGCGTGGTAGAGGCAACCTGGACTCCCATCAACCGATGTAGCTCGAGATGCATCTCATCCCTGAAGCGGGAGTCCCGATCACAGACGATCTTCATGGGAGCGTCGTGCAAACGCCACACTTGGTCGAAATGCATGCGCGCGATCTGTGCAGCTGAGCTGTCAGCGTAAAGCATGGGGACTACGTGCACCATCTTGGACAGTTTGTCCGTGAAGGTAGCAAACGCGTCGTACCCTCGCTCTGTGCGAGGCAGCCCAGTGACGAAGTCGATACTAACCACTTGCCACAGTCTTACTGGGACTTGCAGGGGGTTAAGCTGACCGTCTGGATACCCGTTGCGTGGCCGGGTCTGTTGATTGGCACACGACGCAGGATTTGCACCAGTCGGTGACATCCTTGCTCATGCGTGGCCACCAAAAACGACGGGATACCCTGTCCAGTGTCTTATTCCTTCCTGTGTGCCCTGCTGCTGGGGACTCGTGTGCTTCGCGCATCACCAGCTCTCTGAGGGGGGAATCCTGAGCTAGCACTAGCTGATACCGCCCTTCTGCCACTCGCCATATCATGTCGTCTACCATGCGAAATGTGTCTATCCTCTGATGTGGGGCTGCGATCAGTTCTTCCTTCAACGAGCTGAGGTACGGGCTGCGTTCGTATTCCGCTTGCAAGGCGCGGACGAACTCATCAGCCTTCAGTGGTCCTGACGCTGCCCTGGCCTTTGCTGCAACCCCTGTAGTGACTAAAGGCTCGTCGGGTTCTGCTTCACTGTCCTTTCGCGCAGGCGGCGCTCGGGGCTTTGCCCTGCTGGCTGCTGGGGCCCACACCAGAAGGACCGGCCAGCGCAGCGGGGGCCGACCTCCATCAGGAGACTCGAAGAGGTGGTTGGGACGACCTTTTTCGTCCTTCGTGTCAAAGACCTTGACCGGATGAAGCCCATACTTGGGGTGAATCAACCGCCTCCAGGGAGCGTCATAGTCTGGTAGAAGGAACATCGCCGAGGTGTTTTCCGGATCGGCGCGCCACTCAGCAAGGAAATGCCGAAGAATTCTTTCTATCAAGTCCGAATCCTTCGTGTAAGGGGGGTTACACCAAACGTGTTTCCCGCGCCACTTTTCCTTCAAGCAGTCAGTGCAATGGGTGTCAACCTGCCGGTTAACGCCCATGGAGTCGCAACACGCGTCAACGTCAAACATCCCGTACTGGGCCGCTATCTCCTCAAAGCGCTCCCTGATCAGCTTCCAGTCCTGGCGATCTACGACCTGATCGTAGTGGGAGCTACCTTCTGGGGGCTTAACGGGCTCAGGTACCTCTCCGGCTGCCTTCGGATGACTCTGGGTCTCAGGATGGGGGAACTCGTCGGTCCCCGGTGCTCCTTTCTCCGGATGACTCTGGACTTCTGCTGTGGCCTGTTCCCTAGCTCGGTCTGCTCTGGTCATGACTGCTAGCGATTCGGCATCCCTCAAGGACTTCTCGCCTACTGCTAGGGTGGCAGCTGCGTCCAGCCAGAGGGCCGGCGTCTCTACCCACGTGAGCCCATTCAGATGGGTGAGCTCACCAATGACCGGTGCCGGACTGGTGGGAGGGAAGGACTCGTCCTCGGAATCACTATACTCGAAGGTGGCGCCTAAGACAGATGTGGGATCCTCGTCCTCCTCACATCTCTTGCCTTTCGGCTCAGAGTACTCGGGTCCATCTGTGGCGCGGTCCACTGCCCCGAGGACAGAGGTAGGATCCTCGTCCTCTTCGGACCCCTTGCCTTTCGGTGCGGAGTCTCTGGGCCCATCCGTGGCGCGATCC
Source organism: Cymbomonas tetramitiformis (assembly GCA_001247695.2). NCBI lineage: Eukaryota > Viridiplantae > Chlorophyta > Pyramimonadophyceae > Pyramimonadales > Pyramimonadaceae > Cymbomonas > Cymbomonas tetramitiformis. The sequence continues at coordinate 2,196 of LGRX02015645.1, read as the reverse complement.
ACAATCCCTTTTTCCTTCAAAACTTCTCTGGCTGACATTTCCTGATAGTCTGGTCGCCGGGACTGCGCATCCGGTACTACCAAACAGCGCCCTGGCACGTGCTCCATCTGATGGACTCCTACCTCTAATGACACGCCCCTTCCACGTCACTGTAGCCGGACTCGGAGCTGTCCGAGACCAACCGGAAGCGCCTTTTTTGTGTCGCGAGGTGTATTTTTTTTGTCGTGTCGCAAACAGATCCGATTATACTCAACATTATACACCGACGGTTCGCAGCTTTTTCAAAAAAAAGCTGCAAGGCCCTGCGTTCCTGGAAAAAGTGACATCGACGCACACGATACTACCAGAACTGTCCACCTTTGGGGCCCTTTTTTACGGAAACAGTGTGATTTCCCTGTCAGATCGGGAGTAACCGCCCATATATAATTATATTGCAGTCCACACCGGTCACCTTAAGATGGCAAGCAGGAGAGTTATACAAATCGGTGGAGTATTGCCGCCAATCAGAGACGCATAGAATATTCCTGGGCGTAGTATCGAATTATGGATATTCATGCAGAAGTTATCAGCGCGACAGATTTCAGATGGCGTATAAAAGATATATCCGACTGATCGCCAATCAGAGGAGCCATGAGATTAGATAAACTCCATGAATATGGGTCACACGCGAAATACCATAAGCTGACTGTGCACGTACAATGAGCACGTTTTTTTGTATAATTATAGAAGGCGCACGTGCTACAGATTTCAGGGTGTTTTACATGAGATGTTTTGGACTGATCGCCCATAACCGCCAATAAGAAGTGCGAGCGCCTGAGATAGGCACCATGAATATGGGACGACAAGGGAAAGGGATCACACGACAAAAACGAGATGGTTTGCAGACGATGGATAAGCCAATCAGCGACGCGATCAGTTTCGATTTATATATTGGTAAATTAAAAAACTGCACCGCAAAAAGCCCTTAAGTGTGGCTCCCTCGCGACAAATGCGATGCGACAGGTTCCAGACTTTCGCAACATGCTGACATGGCATGGGTTTGCGACACGACAAAAGAAATTCACCTGGCAGACATGCTGACGTGGCATGGGTTTGCGACGAAGATTACAGTGTCACAGTTGAATGACACACCCGAAACACTGTGTCTGTCATCAACTTTCATTCTGAATTTTCGCTACCTTCATCCAGACATGAGACCCACGCGGGCCGCGGCTGGCTGATTTCACATATCAGATATTCACTCACACGTTAACTCATTAAGCTTTCGTTTTGCGGCGCACCTGACACCGTTGCCTGCTGTGTCCCGTTTTGTTCTGCTGAATGTATCGTGCATACTAACTATTTCCCGGTTAAATCCCATCATCCTTGCTGAGTAGCGTTTCCTTGTTTTACAAGTCACGTTCGTTGTTGCGCTTTGTCCGATGCCGCCAGCAACATTCGGTTGCTGGCGCCCCTTGCATGTCTTCGTAGAGGGCAATCTTGTAGCGAGGCTGACTGACGGGCTGTACTGCTGCCCGACGGATTTGTTGTTGTTACAAGCCCTCACTGACTGATATTCTTCAGGAATTTGCTATTTGTTTTCAAGCGCCTGTTTTGTGTTCGTTCTGCGTGTTTTTTTTTCGAGGGCGATATCTGCACAGATTGTGCAGCGTGGGTTCGAGTCCCACCACTCTCACTGACTTTGCTCTCTGTAATTTTGCAGGATATTCGGTCACTTTTTCCTGTTTCGCCGCATTCCTGAATGCCTGTTTCGCATTCCTGACTGCCTGTTTCGCATTCCTGACTGCCTGTTTCGCGTGTGTGCTGTTTCTCGTTGCGTGTGCGGTTGGTTTGTCGTTCATCTTATTTCTGACATGTTTGCGTTTACCGTGTGCAGGTATTTCAACTATTTTATGCTCGTTGGCGATACGCATGTTGCCGTGTGGAATTTGTGAAGAGTGTAGTTTGAGCTATTTTGCTTATTGTCTTCGAATGTTTGTATGCCTGCGTGTTTTTATGATGTTTGCAATATCTTATCACTTGGTTCTGACGTTTTAGCGTTCGCTTTGTGCAGGTATTTCAGTTTTACTTTTATCGCTGGCGAAATGCATGTTGCGGTGCCCAGCAACCTGCTTATCTTTTAGATTTTAGATTTTAGAAGTCAATCGTTTACAGGATTTGTTTTGTTCATACCTGACTTCACATTCGAAATAGTAT